>JAPYZC010003216.1:0-27160 GCA_030522665.1 Ichneumoninae sp. A BG-2022a | reverse complement strand
CAACAAAAATCATTTTGTATTCTTCATCGCTGCTTTAATTTATTTAAAAAAAACCCAGACCGATTAGGATATCCTAACCATGAAAAAAAAATCGCGAAAATCAGTGATTTTTCGGGCGGTCACACTGAGATGATCCCTTAAATGTTTCATCGATGCAATGATTGTCGAGTATTTACCGCAAAGAAAGTAGCAGAAACAGAGCAACATTATGGTGATGACTGGCACACTGAGGCCGAGTACCAAACCAAGATGTTGCTGACTGGCGAGCGAAGTACCCGTTGTGTCGGTAAGGTCAATGACCGAACTGGGCTTGCTCCAACCACCGAAACCATAGGCGTTTCTTGCCTGAACTCGGAAAGAGTACTTCTGATCCATGTCGCCCATTATGATCCAATAATTGTCAGTCCCGTTGTAATAAACGTTCCATCGTTCGGTCTCGTTGCCAACGTAATCGCGGATCGAATCGTCGACGATTTTTCCCTCGAGCCGGTACAACGTCACTGGCGAACCGTGCGCTCGAGCCGGTTCCCAATTCAGCTGGTACACGGAATTTCGCAGTTTCGTTACTGTCGGTGATCCTGGCGCACTTGGCACGTCACCTGAAAGGCGAAACAAGTCCTTATGTCGTTACTTTGTTAAAGAATTGGGCATTTTTTTCACACTAGTGCGAAAGTCCTGCAATGAAAGAACTAGAATTGATGGTTTGCAAACTGAAAAAAACGATTCACTTGGGGGTTGCCAAAGAATTTTTTTTTAAACGTGGATTGTACTTTCAATTCTGACAATTCCATATGACTCGATATGATTGTTTCAATAAACGACGACGGCAAGACTGTCAAGGTCACTCGTGATCGTTTCGATCCTGCATTGAATTGTACGAATTGAAAGTAGAATTGACATAACAATTTTTTTCTTTGGCAACCTCCAAGCAAATTTTACTTGAGTCATTGATGTTTCTTTTTTCAGTTCATTATTGAGAACATCCATTGGCAATGGAATTTTCTCATTGATGAATCATTCGTTTTTCATTGATCAGTCAAATCCAATACCCTAACGGAACTGAGGTAACCGTCGGCAGACTTCGATAGACTAAGGCACAATGTTCAAAATTTTGACTTGCTCTATTTTAAAATCGTCTTATTTCTTTGATTTGTAGTTACATGGGGATTGCTCGAGTCCATCAAAACAGAGTTGCATAAAGGTTTAAAGTTTGAACAAAGGGACCGCTCTCATTACAGTATAAACAAAGTCTCGTTATAGTTAGGGTAAAAGTGGTGAATACGGTCCACCTCGATTAACACGTAAATCAATGATATATGGACCGTGCCATATTCCCCACTTTTACCCTATTGCAAGTCTACTCAACCCTAGTGCGACTGCGACTACGATGCAACTCCGAATCTGTGGTTGCACCAGTTCCGCTAGGGTGGCCAGCCGAAATGAACGTTGCAATTCCTACAATCGAAGTACAGTCGAAATGTCGGGGAAAACGCGTGTGAACATTAAAAATGTGAAAGATCGGGCGCGTGTGATATAAGGTCCGTTCATTTTCAGATGAAGCTGAAGCAGAGCGCTCTATTTTACGTTGAAAGAATATCTATATTTATGGGATATACAGATATATCTTCCACGTAAAATTGAACGCTCTACTACAGCTTACTCTGAAAACGAACAAACGCCTGACATACTGAAAGACCAAAGAAGCAACCCTAAAAACGGCGGTTGTTACGTTCCAAAAATTAACCACACCAATGACCGCTGAAGCGACCGCTCTTACGACACATTTTTTTGCCGTGTTTCGGCAATGAAGTCGTTCGCTTGATTGGCGACCGAATAAACGACCGTAACAGCAACCGTCGAGGAGACGGAGGTTGCTTTTACGGTCGTTTGTTCGGTCGACAATCGAAGAAGCAACTTCACTGCCGAAATGCGGCAAAAGAATGTCGTCAGCGCGGTCGTTAATGTGGTTAGTTTTTGGAACATAACAACCGTCGCTTTTAGGGTCGTTTCTTCGGTCACTGTTCACGGTCGCTTCGTTGGCTAGGGACCTGGTGATTTTGTGGAGAATAGGATGTGTGAAAGCGAACTGTTTTACCGTCAGAGGGCTGTGACGAGCAGCTTTCGAAGATTGATCATGAAAGTTACCTACCCAACGTTTGAAAAGTGAATCTCGCGTCGGCAGGCCATACGAAGTCTTGCTTGTAAGTCGGATATCGAAGCACCAGTCTGAATTTGTACAAAGTTCTCGACAAGAGACCCTTGATGCGATACTCGACTTTGTTTCCCTTGATCTCGCTGTTGCCAGCAACTTGCCACTTCTCCAACCCAACCGCAGTGAACTCCAGCACATAGCTGATCGTCAGATTAACAGTCGGAACCCACGATAAGTTGAGTGCATTGACGCTCACTCCGGTGAGCGTGATATTGTTCGGTTCCGGATACATCGTGACATCCACGCCGGCGCTTTCGGTGTGGGCGTCGCTGAACTGGGCCGGATACGCGCGAACGTAGACCACGTAATCCTGTCCAGGTTGCAAAGGGTGCAGTACAGCCGAGAACTTTCCGTCGATCGGTTTATCGGAGTTCTTAATCAATTGCTCGCCCTTTTGCCGAACCCCATTGACCAGGCGAACCGAGCACCAATGAACCTCGTAGCGGACGTCGGCGGAATTGAGTCGCTTCGGTGGCAGCCAATGAACGGCCGCCGTGGTCGGCGTCAGCGCTTCGACGGTCACGTTCTCCGGCGTCGTTGGCGCCCCCGCGGCCGTTCTGAGCACTACGCCCGGCCCGAACTCCAGGCTCAATGACTCCGAATCCCCGTAGTAATTACTCAGCGCCAACTTGAATCTGTACTTCGTGAAGGGCTTCAGGTTCTTCACCTCGATCTCTCGCTTGTAAGTTTGCAGCTTGATCTTGTCGCTGCTCTCGCACCTGTTGGGGTCGTTCTCCAGACATTGGGATATGTAGATCGTGTAGAGAGTTCCAGGAAGATTGTAGTGTTTGCAATCGTAGGCCGGCTTCGGTCGGGGAAGCTTCACCGTTATGCTCGTTGCCGTTTTCGAGATTTCCTTGCAATCGTAAACTACTTGGTGAGGTATCAGACAGTCGGCCGACGGATAAGGCTGCAATGATTTTCCCGTGGCTTTTATACTACGCAAATTCTCGAGATAAAATGTCTTTATGCCCTGCAGATCGGGGTGGTTCTTGTTGACGAAGTTAACTTTGTCGCCTCTCGAGTCTGACCAGTAGACGTTGATCTTGTCGACTGTTAGCGATACTGGCGGCAAACCACCGAGGTCTGATGTCAATACTGGGTTGCAGACACAACCGTCTATTCCGGCGATGTTCAGGTTGCCGTCCAATGAGACCCAGTAAATCACTGGACTTTCGGGGTCGGTGTTGTCAACAGCCATCGCAGGCTTCACCGACGGTTGGTAACCGCAGGAACAATCCTCGTTGTGGTCGAAAAAACGCTGCACATCCTCGCCGTACAAGTCTGAATGCATTATCATTCCACGATCCTTTTCGGTCAATTCTATCCAAAAGAGACGGCTGAAAGAGAAATGTTTGTTACGTAAATTTAGCTTGTTACTCCAATGGGACATGAAAAAGGTACTTTGTGACCCTGCTGAAAATATTTCTCTGAATACAGAAATTTATCTGAAAGTCTCGGAACATTTGCCTCGGAAAATATCCTCTGAACTTCTCCAAGATTTTGCACTTTTCAGGAAAAGTCAAAGATTTTTGTGAATCTAGATATTCCAGATTGTTCTGAACATCTCTGATTTTCGCTGCAGACTTCTCTTAATAACTATGAACTTTGTTGGTTTTCTCTGGCTAGTAATTTTCTATATTCATAAACATTTATCTGGAAAACGCAATTTCATCTGGAAACCAATTTTCGCTGATTCACAGCGAGTATCGAAACGCGTAGATTTTAGAGACAAATCGTATTTTCACTTGACGTAATTTGTCAGAAAAAATCAGAGTTTTCCATACATTTTCTGAAAGCACTCTGAATTTCTCTCATAAATTATGAAAATGGTACAGATAGTTAGCAAATAGCAGAGGAACACAGAGAAAAATTTGGGAAAATCTCTGAAACTCACCGAAACGTTTCGGTTAGAGTTTCTTAGACAAATCATCAGAGAAATATTTTCACCACGCTTTTTGATTTAACAGACGGTTGTTTGAGGTCGGACGTCGAAGTGAAACTCACCCGGTCAACGGTGATATGTCCAAATTTTTGATACTTCTGGTTCGCGTGACAATCTGCTCGTAAATAATCATGCCAGCTTCCCAAGCGCTTAAGTCGAGTTTCATAATGCGGCTGCCGCCCGATTTTCCGTACGTCGACTCGCTCCAGTACAATTTTCTCGCGACCCAGTCGACGCACAAACTCAAGCCCGTGCTGTTCAGAGTCAACATTTTCGTCGCGTTTTTTCCGCTCAGATCCGACGTTACGACTTCCAGCATCTCGTTTATCCAATACATCTTGTTCTCCACCGCCGAATACCTGACTTCTTCCACTATGTGTCGTGTTATAGTTTCGTTGGACCTTCGATCCAGATCGATCATCTTAACGGCGTCCGTGGTCGCTACCAACAATTGAGGGACCGGATTTTCGTACTCCGTTGACACGTTCACTGTGTCGGTGTAGAGGCCGGCACCGATTTTTGTAAACGCTCGAACTTTGAAGTAATAAGTCGCATTTGATTTCAACTGATTTACGGAGTATTCCTGCACTTCAGACCCAACTTTGATGTCGTTGCTGATTTGAATCTCATTACCCTCGATTATCAACCAGCACTTCAACTCGTATCCCTGTATCAGACCGTTTTCGAATTCAGGCAGGTCCCATCTGTAAACGTAATTGGATAAATGCAGAGCTATTAAAAATTTTTACGCGTTGATATTCAGGGTTCGTTTTCAGTGACTATTGAAGGGTCACCGACATGAATGTTATCCACATAGCACTGATATATTTTTAAAAGGTTTCACTCATGTTTTTTTGAGATATTGACAATATTTCATCTACATTAAAGTTTTAAATCGTAAGATTTGAAAGAACGAAATTATTTCCGAAATTATTTCGACATATTTTGTGCTACATGAGTAAGTTTTAACTTCGGCCTATCTGTGGTTTCGATCTTGGGTCTAAACTTGAATCTAAACTCAACCTTCAAATTTTGATCCAAAGTGAAATTTATACTCGAGTCTAAATCCAAGTCTTAACTTATATTAAAAGTCGTTATTGAACATTATTGTACACTGCAGTTAAGTTAAATGTAAACCTTTGTCGAAACCGAAGTTTAAAATCAAGTTTCAAAACTAAAGTTTAAAATCAAGTTTCAAAACTAAAGTTCAAAATCGGCCCAAATTCAAGTACGTGTTCTAAATGTGATAACGAGTCAGTGTTTATGAACAAATCTAATTACAAACTTCAGTTTGCGATTGAGTTCGTACTCGCTACCCGTCATTTCGCCCTAACCGGAAACGGCCGACTTAAAAAGGTCCAACTTGCCTGAACGTGACGAACACATCGGTTACTTCGTCCAACGGTTCACGATTAAATTCCACAAAAACTCGAACGTTCGTCGGTTGGCTTGGCACGCTCTGGGGTGACTTCAGCATGGTTCTAGAGTGCGTCGCGGTGCCCCAGTAAGTGAACGCCTTGACCGTGACTTCGAGCACCGAAAACGGCAGTATTCGATCCGAGTTGTTGTAAGGCATCGAAGTCTCGGTCGTAATCTCGGGATTCGAATTGGTGTTGATATAGTCAGCGAATTTAACTTCGTAGAAAACTGTTCCGTAGTTGACATTAGTCACGGCGTCCCAGGACACGTTGAAGTTGCGCCAAGTGCCCTCGACTCTTATACTGTCGAGTTTGACGGCGTTCGGCAAAACCGTGATGGTATCGGACGTCAGATTTCCGGGATATTGGTGAAGCGCAGGATCCATTATAGCGACCATGTGCAAGCCGATCAATGATATTCCATTTATTATTGCCGTATTCTGACCCGATCGATCGCCGATCACGGTGTTTCTGTCGTCTTGCAGCCACAGCAAGTGTTCCGAAAAATAACACAGAGGGCCTTGCATGTTTGGATGCTGCAGCGACGATACCTTTTTTAAAAATTTTTTAAATAAATTTTTTAATCAGTTAAATCAGTTAAATTAGTCCATTGCAGATCAAAGGTAAATCTTCCGGAAAAAAAGTGTTCCCACCTTTTCCGGCACTATTTTGTGACTCATCGGTATCCTCTCGGAAGTGGGTGCCCGATAGACGATGGAACCGCTCTCGTAGCTTCTCACGATCCAATATACATATCTATTCTCGGTGTCTAGCGTTAAACCCATGACCTGCTTTCCATTGAATATTTCGTCGGAGTGATAGTATCTTCTGTCCTGGCCATTGAGACGTGCGACTTCGACCGCGTGGCCGGTCGACCAGTACAAATACGCGGCTTGGGCATCGATCATCAGCTCCTTAACAATCGCCAAAATTGACATTGGCTCTTGTTGTGATCCATTCAAATTTGCTCTTGTGAGTAAACATGTGAGTAAACATGTGAGTAAACATGTGAGTAAACATGTGAGTAAACATGTGAGTAAACATGTGAGTAAACATGTGAGTAAACATGTGATTAAACATGTGAGTAAACATGTGAGTAAACATGTGAGTAAACATGTGAGTAAACATGTGAGTAAACATGTGAGTAAACATGTGAGTAAACATGCGAGTAAACGCGAGTAACCGCGAGTGACCGTGAGTAAACGTGATTATCTGTGTGTCTCCAATCGATATGAATTTTATTGCTATTTATCTTCCGACATTTCAAATAACTGTTAGGGTAAAAGTGGTGAATACAGCCCACCTCGATTAACACGTAAATCAATGATATATGGACCGGGCCATATTCCCCACTTTTACCCTATGCCGACATTTCAAATAACTGTTATGTATAGCGATGAAACATTGCCATCGGCAAAATAACACTATTGGCACTAATAACGTTATTATCAGCTATTAACTATTAGCACTGTTGACAACTATTATAAAAATCACATATAGGTGTTGAGAGATCAGTGAAAGATGGCGAGGCAAATCATACTTACGATTTGTTGCTTGGGATTGGCCCAATAGAGTTTTTTCGATATCCAGTCAACGGCAACACTTCCGACCGAATTAATGTTCAACCGTGTTTTTTGATGACTCGTTACATTGTACCTGTAGAGTATGGAATTATTTCCGACGAGATAGAGTAAATCCTGATACCAGCTTACATCGACGATGTAATATTCAGTCTCGGAATCTCTCAAACTTTCTTTGTATATGAGAGTTTCGACGTTCTCTCCTGTAACGTCGCTTCGAAGCAGACCTTCGTTTGCTGACCACAGTATAGAAGCGTGTGATCCGTCCCTAGAAAAAGCACCGTACATAAATTAATAATTTATTATTATTATTATTAATATAATTTTTTAAAAATATTCATCAATTTTTCAAGTAGATATTCGGTTGTATTATTACTTTAAAGTGCGTCCTCTAAATTCGGTGGACCAAGGTCCTCTGCCAGCGCTGGTGTAAGCCGCCGCTTTTATGATGTACTCGGATTTTTCGCGCAGATCATAAACAGTGTGAGATGATCCAGCGATAGCGGCCTGACGAATCGTGTCGCCAGTCGTTTCATCTTTGATCTCGAGTTCGTAAGACCAATTTTGCCAGGCACCCTTGCCCTGTCCACCCAGCAGATGTGGCGCTTGCCACGAGACTTTAGCCCTCTTGGCACCCAATACGGCTTGAACGCCGGTCGGTGGATTCACTGGCACCGGAACAGGCTGACTCGCGTCCATCAACACATTCACGCTGACGAATGAACCATCGGATCTGCCAAAAGCATTATTGATGCAGACCACTTTTTTTTTTCGTTTTCAATGGTATTCGATGACGATCAATGAGAAATAATGCATTTGTCATTAATGATTGAGCATCCAGAGATTCTTATTTCTTATTGGTAAAGTAACTATAGCATTGATGAAATAACATTCCCATTTGGAGAAATAGCATTACTATTAATTAATTAAAAGTTACATCGAAATTGGCGAAAAGACATTGCCATGGGTTGAACAAGATAGAGATAGGCAACATAACTTTGGTATTGGTCAAAAACCATTACAATGGCATGATGACTTTGCCATTGGCAAAATGGAATAGCCATTGGCAAAATGACATTGCTATTGGCAAAATGACATTGCCATTGGCAAAATGACATTGACATTGCCAAAATGCCATTGCCAAATGGCAAAATGACATTGCCATTGCCAAAATGACATTGCCATTGCCAAAGTGACATTGCTATTGCCAAAGTGACATTGCCATTGCCAAAATGACATTGCCATTGCCATTAGAATTTCACCACTGTCAATGGCAGGACAACATTCCCCTTGGCTCGATAACATTGCGATAAATACCATTTAGATATTTCGGTAATGGCAATGAAAACATCTATCGCTACTAACACAATTACAATCTCACTGTCGACATTACCTGTCAGGAAAGGCGTTATGAAAATATCTGTTCTGTCCCGAATGATATCCCTCTGTCAGCACTTCCTCGCCGTTCGTCCAGTAAAACAATCCATTGGCCATGGCGAGTGAGACGACATTTTTGAATTTTGGCTGCTGCGTATTGGCTCGAAGGTTGAGAATTTCCCGTCCATCGAGAGAAACGGAGATGACCGTATTCTGAGTATGATCGGGTACGAGCAAACGGAAATTTGTGTGGTCGACGGTAAACGCGCCCAAGTGAGCGTCTTCGAGGATCAAGTAGGGTTGCACTTCGTGCTTTATTCCGTTGCTTATGTCTGCCAAATCGAGCCTGAAGAGGCCGCCTCTGGTTACCCAGAAGAGATAGCCGTTGTAGGGATCGACCTCGATGTGCGATGGTCGGGTGACAAAACCAGCCATCGCCACCGTCAATCCTTTTCCATAAAAATTGCACCGAGCTATTTGCCAAAACGTCGTCGCGTGTTTCACCTCGCCCAGCACATACAGGTGCATGTTCAGCCAGTCGACCGACAAACTCAGCGGCTTGAAGTTCACTTGGCCGGGACTCAGGACAACTTTCGGAACTGACGGCTCCAATATCGATGTCCTATAGACGTAGCCCGTGGAATCGGACACGAAGAGCTGTGCCGATGCCACGTGAATCGCCACTCCACGGATCAAACCGCTCGATTGATACACCTGCCTCGGCTCGTCGAGCATATCAGCACCTTGCTTCATCACCACGTGCTCCCCACCCAGAATCAATATCGGCTGCTGCATATCTTTCACTGTGGGAAAAGGAGATTCACAAAGTTAGTTACGGTCAATCTGGGGAAAAATTGAAAATTGCAAGAATGGTGATTCTGCGAGGAACTAAAATGGGAGCCACATCATTTTGCCGAACGTACAATCGACCGAATCGTCGGATGGCTGAAAATCATGGGCTCGAACGCATTTCTGCCGAGTAGTCACAACTGCCGAAACTTTAGTTTTACGAATCGTCAAACTGCCGAATCTTTATTTTGCCGGATCGTGAACTGCCGAAACTTTGTTTTTCTGAATTGTGAACTGCTGAAACTTTGTTTTTCTGAATCGTGAACTGCTGAAACTTTATTTTTCTGAATCGTGAACTGCTGAAACTTTATTTTTCTGAATCGTGAACTGCTGAAACTTCATTTTTCTGAATCGTAAGCTGCCGAATTTTTATTTTGCTGGATCGTAAACTGCCGAATTTTTCTTTTTCCGAATCGTAAACTGCCGAAACTTTATTTTTCCGAATCGTAAACTGCCGAATTTTTATTTTGCCGGATCGTAAACTGTCGAAACTTTATTTTTCTGAATCGTAAACTGCCAAAACTTTATTTTTCTGAATCGTAAACTGCCGAATCTTTATTTTTCCGAATCGTAAACTGCCGAAACTAAATTTTTTTCCGAATCGTAAACTGCCGAAGCTTTATTTTTCCGAATCGTAAACTGCCGAAGCTTTATTTTTCCGAATCGTAAACTGCCGAAACTTCATTTTTCCGAATGATAAACTGCCGAATTTTTATTTTGCCGGATCGTAAACTGTCGAAACTTTATTTTTCTGCATCGTAAACTGCCGAAACTTTATTTCTCTGAATTGTAAACTGCCGAAACTTTATTTTTCTGAATCGCAAACTGCCGAATCTTTATTTTTCCGAATCATAAACTGCCGAATCTTTATTTTGCTGAATCGTAAACTGTTGAATCAAAATTTTTCCGAATCGGCAAATTTTCGAAACTGTATTATTCCAAATCGTCATTTCAGCGAGCGTTAATTTTTGAAAATGGTATTTAGTCGAATGTTGTATCTTCGAATCGTCATTTGAACGAACTTCAATTCCCCGAATCCTCAAATTTCCGAACGTCGAAATGATGTGCCACCAAAATGAACTTCGTTTCAGACGAGACGAATATATTGTACAATTCGTACCAGCGGGTTCCGGCGGTGTGGTGATGTAAATGACGGCAGGTGGTCCATCCCCGACCGCGTTTCGCATGGAAACGCTTATCGTGTAATTTTTGTTGGGTTCCAAATTTTGGAACATGTAATGATCGGTATTTTCGGCCGCCGGTATATCCTGCACGAGTAATAAATATTTTACAAGATTAAACAAAAAGTTGTCGAGGTTGAGACCTTCCTGTATATTCCCATGTTAGAAAGTGTAAAACCGTATAGGACAGAACGCCATGCCAGAAATGTCTGCATCGTTGTACCTGGTTCGTACAAGCCCAAGTTTGTTGGAGTTCTTAGTAGTTGTTTGCGCCAAAATCGGCAAATTTTGTTTAAGATCATTGCGAGTGCGAAGCGATCGACATTTGACGTGAAGCAACGTGCTAAGCGGTCAGCAGGCATTGAAAGATGAATAGCTCAAAGTTACATGTACAAAAATCAGACTCAATTCTTTTTACCGTAAAGAAAGTGAAAGTACAAGTTTTACCGATTTCAATAAAACTTGCAAACAAAATGTTAAAATCTTTAAAGATGGAAGAATTCATCAATTCGGAATCCAAAAACTGTAGCTTCTATAATTAAGAAAAGTCAATTTTTTTTCTATTAAATTCATTCATTTTTTATTACACATATTAAGTCTCAGAACACCTGAACATAAACGATATTTTTCATTAATTTGCTTTGCCCGAAAAAGTTTGGTTATCAATGAAACTAAAAAAATAAAGACAAATCTGAGCTGATCATCTTTCGTGGTTTCCATTAGGATCGTCTATGCGAAAACAGGTAACGCTGGCGCGGAATATTTACCAAATTTGATAAAACAAAATTTAAAATTAAAAAAATAATAAAAAAAAAGAAAAATATGCGCCAGAAGCAACGTTTTTCGACATGGACGAGTCATATAAAATTATGAATAAATTAATCGAAGGCTGAGCTGTCGAACCAGTTTAAAATTTACATCTACTATACAGCGTGACGAAGCAATACTATTGTCTACAGCGAATCAGAATATTTATTTGCGGATAGACTAGCGAAGAGAAAATGAGAATGAATTGAAAGTAAAGAAAAGTGGAGAAAGAGCTGGTGCTGAAAAAATTCCAGCACTGGCCGGTATTCATATTTAAAAAATAGACAATATTCATTGACTTGACGTTTCATTTTTTTATTCTGGCGTGGCGTGTACCTTATTAAGCAAGGAGTAGTCGGCCCCTCGTAATTGTAGGACATAGGACGCAAGTGGACCATTCGGGAATGGACCCGGTTCCCAAGACACAGAAACCCGACAGCTATCGACCGCCGCCGCTCTTACAATTACCGGCGCTGATGTCGGACGGCCCGAGGCCAATGTTAATATAACAACGCTCGGGGCTGATACAATCGGCTCGCGATTGTGTTGCGTCGATTTGAGCAGCAATGCCACTCGAAACTGCAATAGAATCATTTCATTTCATTAAAAAAAGTTACGCCTCATACCTGTGAAAATTCCGACCCAATTATAAAAAATGGTATAGAATTTTTATTGATGAGAACAAAAAAGAAAAAACTAGACTCTTCTCAAAATTAGCTGAATGTTCCTAGGTAGTGAAAAACCGTTGCATACTGTTGAGTAAAAATTTAATTGTGGAGACTTTTTTTTAACTGTGACCATACGCGATATTTTGTGTAGGGTTGCAAAAAAATTGATCATATTCCGAAACTGCAATATAATCGTTTCATTACATTTAAAAAAGTTACGCTTCATACCTGTGAAAATTCCGACCCAATTATAAAAAATGGTATAGAATTTTTATTGATGAGAACGAAAAAGAAAAAAGTAGATTCTTGTCAAAACTAGCTGAATGTTCCTTGGCAGTGAGAACTCGTTGGATAATGTTGAGTAAAAATTTAATTGTGGAGACTTTTTTTAACTGTGGCCATACCCGACATTTTGTTTAGTGTTGCAAAAAAAAAGATTATATTGCGAAACTGCAATATAATCGTTTCATTACATTAAAAAAAAGTTACGCTTCATACCTGTGAAAATTCCGACCCAATTATAAAAAATGGTATAGAATTTTTATTGATGAGAACAAAAAAGAAAAAAGTAGATTCTTCTCGAACTTAGCTGAATGTTCCTAGGTTAGTGAGAAACCGTAGCATACTGTTGAGTAAAAATTTAATTGTGGAGACTTTTTTTAACTGTGGCCATACCCGATATTTTGTGTAGGGTTGCAAATTGTCAACTAGAATTTGATCGTCCTCGCCCCACGATTGGTTCCTGCAATACTGCCAAGTCTCGGCGAGTTCCTCGTACCTCCACTGAACCAAATAAGAAATTCCGCTACCTCGTCTCTTTTCTACGTCAATGCCCTTCCATTCCAGGCGAAGAGACGTAGCGGTGAGCGAATCGGCTACGAGAGCAGGTGCCGGTGGTACGCCAATTTCCGCTAAAATCGAAAAAAAATTTCATAAAGAAAAAAGTTACATTTAGCCAAAACAGTTTGCCACGGCAGGAATTTTGGAACCTTACATCCCGATAAGACTCCGACAAGGTCCACACTCGGAAAAACAATCTATATGACGGACACCCGCAAATAAATATTTTTATTAATTTAAGCCAAATAAATATTTATTTAAACCAAACCAATATTAATTTAATCCAAACAAAGATTTATTTAAGTCAAATAAATATTAATTTAAACCAAACAAATATTTATCTAAACCAAACAAAGATTTATTTAAGCCACATACATATTTATTTAAGCCAACCAAATATTCAATTATGGGGGTCAATTTTTCTGGATGTAAAGCTCGACAATTGGTCACCCTCACTGAGCCGCGAATTGTCGATCGGCGAAGTAACATTTGGCCAAAGTATAAATTCAACTAGGAGCAATAAAAGCATCGAGTTATCCAAGAGCGCGATCCGCGTAAGCCGGTCACGAGGCCAATTGATGTCGAAACCAGATAATGGCGGGTCGTACAGCTTCTGACGTTTTTAAACGAAATTTTACCTCCCGCCAGACAGATGCAAAGGACTATCGCGTCATTACCGAGCGCACCGTGTAATTCAATCCTCCAACGGTGGATTCGCGTGTTTTGCACTAATGAGGACCTTCGGTTGACTGACACTTCTTTTGCATTGACTTTGCCGAGGGCTGTGCGATCGATGTTAGGTGCCAAGAATCAATCGCTAAAATCGATAAAACGCGATGCCTCAAAGACATCGGCGACGAACGATGGCGAACGGGAGAAAATATACAGAGATTACGAAAACGTGTTGGACGAGCTGAGGTTATCGTTTGTCGAGAAATGGAATATCAAGAGAGAACACAACGCGAAACTCGATGACTTCGAGAGATTCCGAACTCTCGGGACCGGCGCATTCGGGCGCGTCATTCTGGTCAAGCACAAGGCAACCTCGAGTTACTACGCCATGAAGATCCTCGAGAAGGAAAAACTCGTGAAGACCAAACAGGTCGAGCACACTTGCAACGAAAAGAAAGTTCTTCAGTGTGTCAAATTTCCATTCGTCGTGTCGATGGAATATTATTTCAAGGACAACACTTATCTCTACATGGTTCTGCCCTTCATCGGTGGCGGAGAAATGTTTTCGCATCTGCGACGCATGGGTAATGAAAAATTTCCTCGCTAAAGAATTTTTTAGCAATATTTTTTTGGCAGTCGTGAAAAATTTTGAATGAATTCATCGTTTTGTAACTCTGGTGAAAATATTCCTTTGAATATGTCTGCAAATTTCTCTGAGTCTCGGAAAATTTATCAGAAATTTCTCAAAGTTTTCGCACTTTTCCGAAGAAGTCAAAGATTACAAACACTTCTCGATGAGAAAAAAATCTGAAAAAATTCTAGCATATAAAAGGTGCTGAAAAGATTGTTTGTGCATAATAATAATTTCAGACGGTTCATAACAAATTACTGAAAAAAAAAATTGTGCAACAAATTACCCGGCAACCAAATTTTTTTTTATTACGAAAATGATTTGTTAATTTTTCTTAATACATATGAATTTTTTCCGAATTTTATATAATACTTGAATATTACGATTTTAAACAAATTTTAACATAGGAAACGAATAACATTTTGGGATCATTATTTTTTCAGATTTTTATCCGATCGAGAAGTGTTTGTAATTCTCTTTTATTCCTCTCAAACTTAGGCGACGTCAGTCATTGCGCTAGTACTACCTTAATAAAAAAAATCAAAGTTTTTCATAATTTTTCGGAAAATGTCTCTTATAAATTGTGACTGCTGGAGGTCGTTTCGAGAGATATTTAGCAAATAGCAGAGAAACTCAGAGAAAAATTTCGGAAAATCTCTGAAAATCACTGAAACGCTTTGGTCAGAAGTTTTTAGACAAATTGTCAGAGAAATATTTTCACCACGGAAGTTACATTAAAAAAAATTAATAACCAAAAATTAAAAAAAAAAATCGAATAAAAATAATCCGTTTCAAGGTCGCTTTGAAGAGGAATTAGCGAGATTTTACGCGGCCCAAGTTGCCCTGGCGCTCGAGTATTTGCATCGCTGTGGTCTCGTCTATCGCGATCTGAAACCGGAGAATATTCTGATCGATAAGACAGGTTATGTTCGCGTAACGGATTTTGGTTTCTGCAAAATGCTCGAAACTCGAACCTGGACTCTGTGCGGAACACCGGAATATCTTGCGCCCGAGGTTATTCTGTCAAAGGGTTACGGTAAATCGGTTGACTGGTGGAGTTTCGGTGTTTTAATTTACGAAATGAACGCCGGCTATCCGCCATTTTACGCCAACGATCCGATGAGGATATACGAGAAGATTGTGGCGGGAAAATTCAAATTCGCCAGTCACTTCGGCGACGATTTGAGGGACATTCTTAAGAACATACTGCAGGTGGATCTGACGAGACGCTTTGGGAATTTGAAGGGCGGTTCGATGGACATCAAGCGACATCGATGGTTTCGCACCACCGACTGGAATCTCATTTACCATCAGAAAATCGTACCGTCCTTCGTGCCGAAATTCAGCAATTCAAGCGATACGAGTAACTTCGATAATTACGACGAGTTAGTCATGAAAGTTGAATCCGTAGATCGTTATGTTAAAGAGTTTGCGGACTTCTAGTAAAAGTTAGTTACCAAAATGTCTGTAAGCTTAAGTTAATAAATATTATCGAACGGTGAAAGAATAAATGATATGTAGAGGCGAGCAGTTGCGTCGGTTAGGGAAATTCTTATTTTTTACATCTTTTCTACATCTAAATTTATAAGAAATTAAAAGAATTTATAACAAAAGAAAAATGTTAAATATTCAGTTAACAAGATGCAGATTTTATAAGTGTTGCACTTTCTTTTCTGTAAAGTGTAATGATAATAATAATAATAATAATAATCATAATAAAATTTCAACCTAACGACCCGCGAATGGAAATTGGCGTCAATGCAGGATAAATAATGACTTACATTCACTCTGCCTAATTCGCATATTGTCGTCTAGTAATTTTTTTTAATGATACGTGTTTTTGTAATTTTTGTTATATAGGCGTTTTATAAGACTTCTTTTATTGTTATCTTTTCACTTTGCTCAGCGAATTTGTTTACTTATTACTGCGACGTACTCTGTCAATTTGCCATAATTGTAATTAGGCCCAGCCCGTAATTATACCGATAAATAAATATTGTTGGGAATAATCGTACCTTTGAGCCGTTGGAAGTATCGATTTAAGGCATCGTGACATCCGAGGACACAATACAGTGCCTTCGGTGGTAAAAGTTCTTGCGTACCATTCTGCAAAACAAAAAAATTATTCTTTATCGAAGAAACCTTTGTCAGTTTTATTGTCAATTTTCGGCCCAATTTTTTGGGAATCGGTTGTAGTTTCGAAGATATTTTTTACGGGAATTCCCGATGGTCTTTGCACTCGCAAATTTTCCGCATTTCATCTCACATTAGCTTATCGTGAAAACTACATAAACATCCAAAATATATAAATATTTTCAGATATATTTTACTCACGCAAACTGCCTGACAGCTCGTTTCCAGTGCTTGTTGCCATGCTGCACAGCCTTTCGTACACTGAAAAAAAAGAAAATAACCCAATTAAAAACTGCAGACTGGAGTTTAGCGAAGATTTTTTATATGATATAATATTTTACGAATATTATTATTTTCGAGTCCGGAGTAAGAAAACTCATGTTTGAGTCGAGAGTTTCTTATAACGACGCTAGAACCTTTGGGGGGCGTTCGTCTCATCATAATTACTTATAAACGATCTCACTGACTCGTGCCCGGACGTTAAATGATGGATGGCTCTGTTTATAGTCCATCCAGCGAGGTAGGCGTTCGATTTTGTTCTCCTTCGCGTTTCATTGCCCCTTCGTCGTGCGGCTTAGTTCTATTTCGGGTTTACAATTCATGAATCATAGCAGGTATTACAGTCTCAAATAAAAATAAAAATTATATTTTTTTAATGTCAATTTGCTTCGTTATCGTTGAAGGTTGCGTGCAAAGCATTGTGTGAAGTAAACCCCCCCCCCCTTTCTTCTTAAAGAAATTCAATATGGATCAAATCATAATAAGATCATAAAATCATATTAAAAAAATACTAAGATCGTAATACATGCAAAGAAGGGAAAGGAGCAACTCACAAATGCTACAGTACTTGGTCGCTTCAAATACTTCTCATTTCCATATTTGAGTAAATTTCTAAGATATAATAATAAGATAATAAGATAATAAAATCATAATAAAAAAATAATAAGATTATAATACATACAAAAAGTAGAAAGGAGCAACTCACAAATGCAATAGTACTTGGTCGCTTCAAATACGTCCCATTTCCATATTTGAGTAAATTTCTAAGGTATAAAAATACGATAATAAGATAATAAAATTGTAATAAAAAATACTAAGATTATAATATATACAACAAAGAGAAAGGAGCAACTCACAAATGCAATAGTACTTGGTCGCTCCAAGTACTTCCCATTTCCATATTTGAGTAAATTTCTAAGATATAAAAATAAGATAATAAGATAATAAAATTTCAATAAAAAATACTAAGATTATAATACATGCAAAAAAGAGAAAGGAGCACCTCACAAATGCTATAGTACTTGGTGGTTTCAAATACTTCCCATTTCCATATTTGAGTACATTTCTAAGAGGGGGTTATACGCGCGTGCTGGCATTCTAAACATTCTGAGACCTTAGACCACTGAACCCAGTTAGAATTCCTTGAGAATGAGACAATCGCCAGCGCTGGTAGAATAGACAGAGTATTTCAGAGTAAAGTTAATTAGCCATGACTTTCCAGCATCTGATCGAAATATGGAACACCCTTTTATCTTCTTGCAATACTGAAATTGACTTAATTTCTATAAAAACTTGGGAGTTTTCGGGTTCTTGTTCCTTCCACCTAAGTGGAATTTACCTTTAGCAGTCGAATAAACAGGCCAAACATTTTGAGTGGTCCATTTTACCCTATATTTTATACTTTTTCATTAGACAATTTCTCTGCCAAATAACTTCATAAAAATATCGCAATGTCGCGTGTGTATGAATTTCTAATAACAACAATCGAGCTCGCAACTGGCCCGGAAGTAAACATTATGCCGTGTTAATAAATGACTCGTGACATAATTCATTCGAGTTAAGCGGTGTATGAAACCGTAATTTTTTTTTCAAGACTCTCGGCATGCCTCCGGCACGTGCCTCGGGTATATGACGCCCACATTCATTGAGAACAACGACGGTGACCGAGCCGTACGGCATGGATTTGCGAACAGAAACTCCACGGAGTTGCATCGACCCTCAAACCGCGCGGGAGGAAGTCGACGTTTTACAACGAATCTAGCGAAACGTTGACACGAATAGTCGACATTAAATATTATGTCCTAAATTTAATTTACGAAATTAACACGTGAATTTCACGAAATTTTGCTAGAATTGTGAAGCGGTTGCGTAACAAATTTCCTGCAATTTTTAGAAATCTATTATTTCAAAGGATAATGAAAAGTATTTGTTTTTGCTCCGAAACGTTGAATCATCCATTAAGATCTTTACAACAAATTTAAGTTTAAGCTTAAGTTAACCGCATAATTAAGCTCGGACCTAAGCAAAGCGAGAAACGTAGAAACAAACGAGCGTTCTAAAGCTTAAAACCAATTGCATACTTCAGTTGAAATATAAGCACATACGTTCAAACATAAGGACATAAGCTTCGGTTTTAGGATCGAATGTTAAGACGTTAGTTTTAAGTTAAGATCGAACTTAACATCGAAGTTTGGCCCGAACTTCATCGCGCTCTTAAGATCTATCGTAAGTTGGACCTTAACATCGAACTTAATTTCGTGCTTAAGTTTGATTTTAAGTTCCAACTTAAGATAGACCTTAAGCACTCACAGCACTTCGGGCCAAATCTCGATCCTAAGTTTGATTTCAAGAGAAATCTTGACCTAAATTCGACCTTCTTTTTTACCTTCTTTAAGATCGACAATACTTTTCCCGTTGATTTTTATCGTTGTCAAACGTTGAAAGTTTAAATGTACATATCACAGTAAATATTAGTTGACGTTCGAATTGAAGTAATACATTTATTTTCCGGTATAGTTCCGGTCTCAACTCCAACTTAGAATCAAATTTAAGTATGTTATCACCGAATCGTGAACATTGATTTGAGATCAAATTGGAGTTCGAATTTGATCCCGTATGTACGGCCAGATTTGTAGCACCTAACTTGGAACTTAAGTTGAAATTAAGTTGGAACTTAATTTTCTGATCTAAGTTCACGATTCACCGTTCCTCCTCTCGATAATCATTGCAGATGTTCTCACAAACGAGGCTTTAATAAAAAATTTCGTCCCCGAAACATGTAAACGCCTAACGCGTTCGAGTTTTCGAAATTTCCTTCTGCCCGAGCCAGAGTCCCGTTCGTCTGTCAGTGGATATAGAGTTTGAAGAGGAACGAATTAAGCATCGCGCATAGTTGACAATTGGTCCGGCAGAAGCAAAGTCAGCTAGCAGAGCTTTATGTGCTCTGTAAAGGCTGTAACAGCCTCGCGCTGGCCCGCTGATGAACAGCTCAGCAACGATCTCGTCGTAGTCTCCGTGGCTAGACTGTCGGTTCGCTCATTTCGCATCGCTTAAGAATTCTACCGGGCATGAGACGAGGAACGGACGAGCGGGCCTTGAGACGGAACAGAGCGATTTAGTATATCGAGCCGGTCGCCAGCCGCGCTCGAGGACGGTTTGTTTAAATTGGGAAGCTACTGGAACTACCTAGCGCTCTTAAGACTCGGCAGGTCGAGGAGGTCAGCGCATCGACAGCCAAAATTCATTGACTTGTGGCTCCTTGAGACCCTCGAGCGTTGCGCAGATCGCATGGCAGATAAAAACACACGCGTGTTGACACTGAACCAACTCGCATTTTCAACCTCTCGAAAAAAATCTCTCCACTTCTCGAGTGCTTTTACATTTCAATGACCAAATCTCGTTCTCCGGCTCCGCGGGTTGAGCAGTTACCGTTTCGGCCCGCCGTTTCGCGACGCTCCAGTGTCCCAATAAATCGTCTCGATCAACCACTCGCAGGTGCGGGGGTAGAAAAGTTTGTACCTTTTACTATAATTGTGGACAATTCATAGTTGTTTACAAACGTAGACGATGTTTTATTTGTTCATTTGGCTGTAATTTTACGAACAAAGGTGCAATGTGACATCTTTAATGACATGGGAAATAAAAGGAGAGGTTTTTGTATTCAAACCTGAACTTACGAGTTCGTCGCTTATTTAACAAAATTATTTTTACAAAACTTCGGATTCCTATTTTGCGGAATTTTTTTTCTACTGTGTATAGCACGAAATATTTTGAAATTATTGTAGTAATATCTTTAAAATCTTACGAAATGTTTCTGAAATATATGAAAATAATTTTTTAATATTTTGTCGAAATGTTCCAACGAAACATTTCTTAAATTTGATAAACATACTTAATCTTTCTACACATGTGAAATATTTTTGAAACACAGTGATAAAATGTCTTGAGATATTTTCAATTTCGCGTTTCACCGAAATATTTTTACGAATGTTTGCGTGTCTATGCGAGTGTGTGTATGCAAATTAGGCTGGTAATGCTACTTTTCACATCTCGCTGAAATGTTTTAGAAACGATTCAGCGAAACATTTCTGAAGCATTTCAATGTAAAATTTTCCCGCATTACCTTGGTCCGTTAATTGGTGCCTTGGTTATATATAATATTTATAACTTACATATATTATATATAAGTCATATGTAATATATATAAGTTATATATATTATATAACCAAGTTATATTTTTATTTCATAGAGATATTGTATTCAACCGCATTCGACTAACCACAATTTTTTCAATAAATTTCAATTCTATAAACTACCACTATCAGTAGACAGAATTCGAGGGTTCTTTCATCCATCGGTATCTATATGATCAAAATGTGTTGAAAAAGTTTCTGATGGATCGAAAGTGACGTTTGAAATGCGCAGCAATGAACTTGCGGACCACAACTTTTACTTTGAAAACTATACCATATATAAAAATGACATTATATCAACTATATATTATAACCATCGGTGCATAGATAATTTTTTTTTAAGTAACGCTGCCCTCCATCCGAGCCTTCGAAAAAATCCCGCCATCTCCGGCAGTGACGCATGAAAATAATAAAGCAACTCGGTCCAGAAGTGAGACGAAGAAAAATTATCGCTCTTAACCGATCGAACGAAAAGGGTATCGCTTCTAGCGGGTCATCAGGATCCGAGCGTCCATCGAAGTGTACCCGAGCCCGTCGCGGCGAGATTAACTTTATTAAATTATCTCGAATTTTTCGAAACTGGCGATAGCGACACATTTTACCGTGCGACTTTGTAGCCCGAAGGCAGCGATGAAAAATGGGGGAAACGACGTGGTTCAAGAGGGTCACGCTTGATATATTAACGTATAGTATTTCATTTATATCTACACATGGGAACAGATACCGGACGATAAGTGTCGAAATTACAACGACCACGCGCTTATGCAGTCACAGACAGCGCGGAACAGAAGCTTTGTTTCTTTTTTTTTTAACGCGGGAACAATTGTACAATTTGGTTGCTTTATACATTTTTTATGCCGTTTCAAATCGCTTCAATAAAGAGGGTTCAGCAAACCGATAAAAGTGTATGAGTCGAGAAACATTGATCGAAGATGCTCGCATAAATTATGATATTCGATGTGGAATCACCCGCACGCTCGCACATCGGTCTAGACATTTTTTTTTTCAAAATGTGAAACTCCAGATAAAAGAGTTTCGTGCAAACAAAGCTTCCCCCTCTGTGAGGAAACAAAAAAGACCAAAAAATGAACGACGAAGAAATTACTGTAAATGTTAATCATTATTTTAGTGGATGTTTCTCAACTGCGTTTGATGCTTCATTTTTTAAGGCGCTCGCAAATTCCAAGGTTCATTTTTAATCCGCGATTCTGGGAGTAGTCAAAAAATTATTTAATATTTTCGGATAATAAGCCCGAGAATGAATTACATCGGTCATATCTAAAAATAGTATTGTCTGATTGTCAGGGTGATTGGCCACCCGTAATATCTTTTAACATAACGAACGAATGGCGTGGCTTTTGCAGTTTTTGGTATAAGCGGATGAAATATGATTACACCAAAAATAATAACATTACCAAAATGTCCAAAAGGACCAAATCCCCCGCAATCCCTGGGTGACATGGACAGTAAAAACGTGTTATTTTAAGTTTGGCATTTTAAACATTTGACGGAGGTAATTATTGTCTTTATTATAGTTCATGGAGACAACATAAAACATACTAAGACATGTTTTCTGTGATCCCTCTTTTCAATTATTTGATCTCTATACTAATTCCATTATCCCCATGGTCATATCACCCGTAGTCTCCGGTTGATATGGCCGATCATAAATATCTATTTATAGAGCTGCAATTAAATCACGCATCGAAAATATCTAAACTTCTCAGTGAATTACTTCAGTTCGATGTTTCTAGAGTTGGTTGCGACCAAAATTTAAAGTTTTTTTTAAACGTTAACCTTTCAATTTTCATTGTTTAAAAAGTCATCGCCATATTACCCCGACTTACCCGGAACAGTAAAAAATAATTTCGTAAAATCGGAATACGCAGTTTCGTGAAAATAATTTTGTTAAATAAGTGACAAAATCATTTGTTCATGTTTGAATATACAAACCCTTTTATTCGCCGTGTCATTGACAATTTGAGTTTGCACATTTCTTAGCACGTTTGTGGACAATAAGTTGTAAAAAGTACAGCCTTTTTTTCTGTTTACGTATATAACTTGCCAATATTAAAACAATATATTAAAAAATATATATTTGATTTGTGAAAAATGTTCATTGAGGGTGGAATTTTCTTTGTGAAAGTTTTTCATTCTAGACCGGGGAATCCGTCTGGATTGTACTTAGAGTTAGTCATGATTGTAGCTCCTTGCAACCATTGATTGTGGTAGTTAAAGAAGCGACACCAGTATTCCAGAGTAGCTGGTAATGTGGACAGCGAAGACAGTTGTCACCAAATGGATCAAGTTAAATAGCGTCGATGGGTTTATTAAAAGCGGGAGAGGACTCACGAATTTTGTAGCAGCGGCTCGTGGTCGGTTACGCGGAAAGAATATATCTATATGTGTGTAATGTACAACATACGGGGCAAGATAGACGAAGATAGACATATAGATATACACGAGCGGACACAAGCTCCGACGGGGGCTCGTAACGTGCGTTGAGGGTTTAATGAGGAAGTGAGAAATTAGCGGTCTCGCTGCCTCGACGAGCTACGCGCTGTACCATTTTTCGAATGTCCGACTATTTCGTTGGACGATCAGCTTTTTTTACCCACTGTGGACGCAAATGTTTGGCGCGCCTTTTTTTAATTACACATTCTCCGAACTGATCAAACACATTAGAGATTCGAAGAAAATAAATTCATGTTTTTTTTCGGCCTTTTTTCGAAAAGGGTTAAAAATGTTACTGTAAAAAGAGTTATCCAATGTGTCTAATTAAAGAAATTGACGAAGTTAAAGTAATCGTTTATTTGTTTTGCTCCCTCGTAGAGAAAGCTGTTGTCGTTGAAAAAAAATCGAGATTTTAGTGTTTACTGAGATTTCAGTGAGATTTAGTGATTTTGATTTTTTTTGTTGCACGTTTGCTCAATCGTTGGTAAATTTGGAATTACATTCTTAAAACTGGATATAAATACAAATATATATATATATCGATCAATGGTCTTTCGTTGCAAACTTTGTCGAAATATAACTAAGCGGTCGGTCTTTGAAGAATGTTCATTTTTTTTTAAATTACTAAGCCGGCTCTAATTCGAATACAGATGAAGGAATCGAGCTCAAATTTGGAAAGTAAATGGATTAACACTAAACAATGCTTGGGATTATTTAAATTTCATGACATTTTTATGACATTTAAATTTTATAAAATGTTCACAACATTTTAATTTTCCGAATTTTACGAGGGAGTGGCGGGGGAGGGGGGGGGCGGTGTAGGAAACATTAAAAATGGCCCCAAAATGTCGACAAACGAAAATTTTACTTAGCGAATATTTACGATAAATTTTGGTTGTTCAAATTTTATAACATAAAAATGTTATCCTATAAGCATATAACATTAACCCTTTATAAGTAACACCTCTATCCCCACTTTTTGGCGTTGTCGTAGCAACACGTCGCCCTTCTACGCGTCTGTTAGTCCCGTTAGACCGAAACGGTGTCACTTATAACGGGTTAATAGTTTCCTGCACGAGAAAGCCAAAAGGTGAAAATTACTTTGAACCTTTTTGTTTTTTTTTCGGTTGAGAGGGGTTGAAATTTATTTTCGTGGCATTTCGTTTATGAGCATCCTCGTAGGTCAGAACACGCTGCTAAGGGATTCGCTTCGTTCCATTCCAAGTATCGAAGGGTTTCCTGCCTGTTTAGATGAGTAAACAGCGAAGGGGATGCTGGACTTTGTTGACCGCACTACTCGAACTTGGAGCCGAGCACGCCTCACGTGGAGACACACAAGTACCGCAGAGACGGTCGCGACATCAGTGTCTGCTGATGGAACAAGTATGTTCTGAAAGCCCGAGTGCACTCGAGTCAAATCGCTCATTCACTCGGTAGGTGGTCCTCCTGTCTAGCCTTTTCTCTCATTCATCGACAATGCTCGATTTTGAGAGACTCTTTTTTTGGCTGCCTGAGAACGCTTCGCGAAACCTTGGCTACAATGAAACGACTTCCAATGCTAATGAACGATACTTTTAGCGGATGTTGGATAAATTGTGGAACAATGCGATTTGATGTTTCACCATTGAAACGAAATTTTAAAAGTTAAATTTTGTACATCTTCGAATTCCCTTGATAATAATAATAATCAAAATTATCGCTTTTATAGGAACTTAATTTTCTCTTTTCCTTTAATAAAAGCTTTTCCCCAAAATTTATCTGATTTTGCAAAAAAACAAAAACATTCTGAACACCACTAATAATAATAATCAATAATCAATAAGTAATAAATTAACAATCATTTTCGATATTTATTCCAATATTGGGTAATGAGTTCGTGTTAAATGTTAGGTAATATAAAATTCTCTCATTCATCGACAATGCTCGATTTTGAGAGACTCTTTTTTTCGGCTGCCTGAGAACGTTTCGCGGAAACTTGGCTACAAAGAAACGACTTCCAATGCTAATGAACGATACTTTTAGCGGATGTTGGATAAATTGTGGAACAATGCGATTTGGTTTTTTCACCATTGAATCGAAATATTAAAAGTTACACTTTGTACATCTTCGAGTTCCCTTGATAATAATAATAATCAAAATTATCGATTTTATAGGAACTTAATTTTCTCTTTTCCTTTAATAAAAGCTTTTTCCCCAAAGGTATCTGATTTTGCAAAAAAAACAAAAAAATTCTGAACATCACTAATAATAATAATGACAATCAATCAATCAATCAATAATGAATAATCAATGATCAATTATCAATCATTTTCAAAATTCATTGGAATATTGGGTAATGAGTTCGTGTTAAATATTAGGTAATATAGCAGTTACGTAAAGTCGTAAAGGTGATACACATATCGAGTGCTAAGAAACAAAAGGGCGTAACTCGTATGCTTTAACACGTCTAATACGCCCTTTTGTCTTGTAGCAGTCGATATATCTATATCGTGATCTGTCCTGTGTTCTTGGACGCGGTGGCGAGGGCGAGATGTGTTTATGACACAGAGAAATAGAACGAAAAGAGATATCTATATGCGCATACACACATGATGAATAGAGTACAACAAAAATGTGCACTAGCGTAGAACTGAAAGGCGTGGGAGTGACAAAGCCACCGATTCCAATGGTATTTCCGAGGGCGAACCATGCGTATAAAACTACTTCCCCTCCGGTCTCATTTCACGCTTCGTACTTTCCCGTAACGCGTACGGTGCACAGTGGATCAGGGCACCGTTAATAAAACACGCCCCTCACCACGATCGCAACAATGTTAATCGCAATGTTATTCGCTGACGCCATTCGCCTTACTCGCATTCGTTATCATAAAATATACAATCATAATGATGAAATATAATGATAATTATGCAAAGTAATTTGCACGTCGTGCCTTTATGAAAAAGTTCGGTGACCGATTATTGTCACCGATTTATTTATAAAATAAAAATGTAACAATTTTATTTTATAAAATTTGAACGATGAACATGTATTGTTCAATTGTTCATATTTATATGTACCTTATTTTATTACATATCTACCTCTATAACTTTAAAACAAGTCTTTAGCGTCTTTTGGCTATCAAGTAAAATGTATACCAAATTGCGGCGAAATACTTAGAGTCGTTAAGATTTTACGCGGTCCGTAATGTCATCAAAACCGTAGAATTTCTTGACATAAACGTTCAAATTTTATGGAAATTCATACACATTTTCCAAAAGTTGGTATTAAACAATTTTTTTTAAAGTAATCCCGTTTACTTTTCTTACGATTCATTGCACAATTCAAAGCCACATATTAATGAACGCTTCCTAAATTTTTCCATTAATTTTTTTAAAAAATTTTTACAAAAATCAAGAATGCAAAAATTGACCGACACACGTTCTCGCAGGATGCGATATGAGCGATGTCGAACAATGGGAGTGCGACTTATAATAATAATGAATCGTCTTACAATATCGAATATTTTCGACCTCAAAACCCGATACCGCAGTCATAACGTCTCTCTTTCATACTGCCCTACGTGCAGATGGCGACACACTGCGTTGCCGATGGACATCCTTCCACTCCAGCGCAGGGTCACTTTCCCTTTAACCGCGTACAGTACCCGCTCGAAACACGAAATAAGAAAATTACTATAACTACCGGATTACTCACGACACTGTAAAAAATGTTATGAAGTTTACAACACGTTTAATATACAAAGTTATATGAAATATACATCGTCGGTATATGAAATTAGAATTCGTATACATTGTATTTGAATTTTAATAATCTATTCTAAATTCCAATACCTGTACATTAAAATTACCGGTGATGGCATTGAAAATTAAGACATCCGTATATGAAAATTATGTAATTGTTACCAATATTATACAAATAATA
>JAPYZC010003215.1:0-12547 GCA_030522665.1 Ichneumoninae sp. A BG-2022a | reverse complement strand
AATATGTGACTCAAAGGTAAGCTACTTTTAATTTTTACTTTACCTTACCATTAACTTTCTTTTTAAATCTCAGCACTATAATCACATAGAATTTTTTTTTAACCTGGTATGTATATAGGGGAGAGCGGAGCAAAATGGCATACGGGGGCAAAACGGGATAATGAGACAAAACGCAATTCGTCAATAACTTTGAGATGGTGGCAACGGTGGTGCGTGGGTCAAAATGGGTTTAAAAATCCGGATGTATCGTTGGGAGAAAATGGGGCATCCAGAAATGATTGGAAAATTGACTTTTGCCCTCACAGTCCCATTTTGCCCCGCTGTGCCATTTTGCCCCGGTCTCCCCTAACGTTAACTGAATTTTCAAATTCCAAAAACCTTCTACGCACTAAAGCCAAAAGACTTTTAACAAAATATACATATTTAAATTAAAAGGTTAAAAAATTGTAACCATAACTAACAACTAACTAAATCAAACATTCTAAGCACCTTAAGTTTTCTTCCTCGATATCAACGAACAGCTTAACCATCGATAATAATTGCGACCGGTGTGATGCAACAGTCGGTAGTTCACCGATTATCGGATGAATATTTTAGCGAGACGTTTGACGCTTTCGTTCCGCCGCAAAGTCCTGTTAAACGTGACGCGAATATGCTCCATGACATTTCACACTCTGTCGCGGGAATGCGGGTTGACCGTAGTCATTATCGATGATCAGCGTCGAAATTATTCAGGGCATCGGCGCCTCAGCCTGTTCCCCCGACGGTTCACCTACGCGCATTCAAATTTCACGCCTCGTCTCACCGGCAGCCCTCGCGCTGTTGTTTGTAACAGTATCGATATGCGAAGCTCGAGCAGTGGACTATTGTAACGAATAGAATATCTCGCGCATCAACGGCACTGGTCTTATGTATATCGGTTGTGTAGCGTTAAAAAGTACGTCCTCAGCATGGTAATGCGATGACTTTGTCGCTCGCAGAGGCGTACACGAGCGTTGTGTTTTAGCATACCGAAGACTTTGCACTTCACGACGCGAGACTCTCGGGCCAGAAAAAGCGAGATTTTTTTAAATATTTTTTTTAAAGCGCATATGATGCATTCTCTGTCAACTCAGCCACTTTTTTTCGACCCTCTCAGATTGGATGAAAAAGACAATTATAATAAAAATATTATATTATTATATTTTTTTGCTTAGCAATTACGTCGAGTTCCACTTTTCCAATTTTTTTTATAGGTTCTTCATACATCGACGAACACCCTGAAAAATTGGCAGCGACATCGAAGGTGTCGCAGTGCACGAAAAAATATAATTTTCATTCACTTCTGCTAAAAATAGCTTTTGCGAAATGAAGGAAAATATAACACATATTGCATTAAGTAATTAATGAAAAAAGATAACTTTTTTGTCGTTAGATTTTTTTTTGTCCGACTTATCCCTTTCAAGATATATGAATTTTACACAAAAACGCAAAAAAAAATCTGAAAAAATGCACAAAGGGTACTTTCAAGTGATACTAAAATGTGTCCAATTATGGGATAGGCTGAGTTGACAGAGAATACCTCATATGTGCGAACGGGTTGCACGAGTTTTGTCGGCTCGTACGAGTGGCGAGATGGCTTTAATTTGTTACATAAAGTATCAAGCCGTTAAAAAGGACATTAATGGCCTCGATCGAATCTGTAACACGATTCCGGCGTCAATTGAAGAAACCGTACGGGCAAACTCGGCTCTCACGCGCGTGATATCTAAACTGTTCTCTCTTGTTACGCGAGACGCGATTGAGAATAGACCCGATGTCTAGCGAGTTTCTTGTTTTTTTTTCTTTTATTCTTATTGGATGTAATTACATGTAATCACCGAGTTCGTAGGTTGTTTATGCACGCGTTAAGGAGGTACGACTATTTATACTGCATAAGAGTAGTTTTATTTTTCGTCAATAAATCATGTAGATTCGTTCAGAAAAAAAAATGGTTCTTATGCAAGATAATCATCGTTGGCGCTACAGGAAGAGCGGAGTTGTAATTTTGTTCTATTTTCATACTGCATACTGATTAAATGAAGCTGTATGAAGAAAATCGTATAGCCTTAAATACAATGCATGTTGTTTGTAGGCAAGTTCAAGGCCTTGAGGTTCAGATTTCTTTTATTAAATATCTTCTCATCATATTGTAATAAAATTGCTTAAAGAATGCTTTCTTTTCCTTAATGACGTAAAAGGAAACTGAGAGTGCGTATCCATTGTCGTTAGTCACTGAAAAAAAGTGTCGCACGAATCCAAAACTCTCATAATAATTTCATAAAAGCCGAGCAACGTAAAAGTCTCGAATATGACCCAATACTCGTAAAACGTAAGCTTATGGTAAATGAACATCACGAGTGTGTAAAATATACATTTCCAGATAACATAAAAAATGTCGTTTCTGCAAGTTAGATTTGACATCAAAATCGTACACCCTTAAAGATATGTAGTTTGGAGTTAGTTTCAAGATCTTAAGGTTTAGATCTTTCAAATTAGAATATCTCCTTATTATATTGCAATAAAATTGCATCTAGATTGTGAATCAAGAAACAGTTTGAAGCTACCAAAACTTGTTTCCTTAGTGACGTAAAACGAAACTTAGAGTGCGCTTCCATTATTGTTAGACACTTAAAAAAAAGTGTCACACTAATTGAGTCTTAAGACTCAATAATACAAGACTCTCATAATAATTTCGTAAATGTAATATGTACTTTCTAGGCAGTTTCAAAATTCCGGCAGTTTTAAGATTCGGATTTAAAAAATTAGATATCTCCTCACAATATTGGAATAAAATTGTTTACAAACTGTGAATCAAGAAACAGTCTGAAGCAACCAAAGCTTTTTTCTTCAGTGACCTAAAACGAAAGTGAGACAGTGCATCCGTTTTCGTTAGTCACTTAAAACAAAGTGTCGCACGAATAAAAAGCTGATAACAATTTCGTAAAACCTCAGTACGAAAGTGTCAAATATGACCAAATCCTTGTAAACCTTGTAAATAAGTGCATCGCAAATGGACAGTCCCACATTCGTCATTTTTTCACCGCACATCCTTATCGTTATCTCGCACACCCTGAATCACGTCTGACGGAGCAACTATTCACAGCTCATCGGGGACTAATCGAAAAGTTCGTGTCAATCGCAAGCGGAGTGCATTCGTATCGAGAGCCGCGAGAGCTGCGCTATTGATAAGTGATAACGCCCGATTGTGTTTTCAAGTTTGCAACGTATGCGTGCACAAAGATACCCCACATAAGTGCATTGGTTGCGGCTCGGATAATCCGACCTCTTTCTCACGATGCATTTTTTTTCCTCTCCAATCCAGCGAGTCAACCGCGTACCGATTTTTATTTTATTTTTCCAATCTTCTCTATTCGTTTCGCAGACCGTACGTCTAAAAAAAAAAAAACCGATTCCGCTACAGTTCCTCGGGCTCTGTTTATTCGCTTTAGCGCAAGCGAGCCCGCGATCAGGATAATTATGATCTCGAAACCGCAAAGGCTCGCATGTTGGTCCGCACGATCGGTGCGAGCACCGAGCGGGGCGCGGAGCGATTTCCGATGTACGTACATAGTACAGTCCCGCGGTCGACGCCAATGCATGCGGTCTGGCCGCGCCGTCTTCCCTTCACCCGAGAGTCTCGAACCGCAAGAACATCGTCGGATGGATTCGTGAAATCCGAGTCCGGAGCGTCGTGCTGCACGGCGAAGGCCTCGACGAGGAACTCGGAACCCGACCGAGTGAGAAGGAAAGGATTTGAAAAAAATAAAAATAAAAAGTTTGAAAACGAAAGGTGGAGGCGAAATTTTTGCCGTACCTGTGGCCGAGTCCTCCGCTTCGGGCAGGCCCGAAGTTATTTCGGAGCCGTCGGGGGCCCCCCCGTTGCGGGGCCCGCTCAACGGCGACCCGTCCTGCGAGGATCGGCAGCCCCGCATTTTCCTCCCTCGCCCGAAACTGCATCGGCTGCGCAGCGGGCCGATGCATCGAGGCATCGAGGAACCTATTATTTCTGGCGCTTTGCTAATGGCCTGAAGCCAATCGGAGAAATGAATAAGAGGACACTATTGCTCGAATATTTTAGCGAAATGGTTGACGACGATGAAACAGGAACGGAGGAAATCTCATTGAAGGAATTTCGTCGTGATCGACGATGCGGGTCACATATTTTGTTAAATACATGCGAAATATTATCAGGTGACTACAATCATAAGGGCGTATTTACTGTGTAAAAGCATATCCGACACGCCCTTCTGTCTCGGTCACGCGATATGTAACTCCATAGTAAGCTATACTTACTATTGCTATTTTATATTTCTATTTTGTTATTTATTATTTTTTGCTATGATATTGTTTTCTGTGATATTTTTATTTTTCCATCCATGTTATTTTTGTGGTATTCTCTACATTACTATTTACTTATCCTACTTCGGTTATTTTTTCTATTTTTATTTTTATTCTATTGTATTTGTATTTCTTTTTGGCTTACGTGCGGATTGGCACGATTTGTTCGCGAAGGGGATGTTTTTGTACCTGGGCACGGTATTCTTTGGGGGCTGAGCCCCCAGAACACGAAATAAATAAATCTATCTATCTATCTACTTACATCTTTTACTCTACTCTTAGTTTCAACTTTTTAAAAAATCGCAGCACTATACCTAGCCGTTACATGTTAAAGCTGGTATGTATATATCCTTAATTACATTTACGAACTCCAAAAATATTCTTCACAGAAAAGACGGAATATAAAAAAACGGAAGATGTTTTTTTTAATTGAAAGTTTAGAAAACGCTATCACTAAATCAATCAAGCGTTGGCATTTTCCTCCCTGGCCCGAAACTGCATCGGTTGCACAGCGGGCCGATGCATCGGAGCATCGAGGAACCTATTATTTCTGGCGCTTGGCTAATGGCCTGAAGCCACTCGAAGAAATGAAGAAGAAGAAGAAGAAACTATTATTCGTTTGGAAGTGTTCGAGGCTCTCTCCGCTTTTGTTATCAATGCTAATGAACTTGACTGTTGCGGAACCGTTTACGAAGGAATATCTAATTAAAGATTTTGCTAAGCTCCGCAGAGTCCACGGTGACGAATAGTTCACAGCTCGAGAACATGCCACGCCGCTGACAGCAAGACTTCAAGGTGATGCGGAAAATTTCTGCCTTACCGGCTCATTCTTTATCGAAGAGCGAGTGAGTGGAATGGATTTGATGTAACATTTTTTTTTTGCAAATACGCTAACTGTATTAAGCTTTTGTTAGACGCACGAGCTGAAAACGTAGCGAAACGGGACCATCGGACGCGGAGTGGGGACCACGGGTTGCTTCGTTAGCGCCTAAGAATGGGCAGGTGTGACTTATAAAGGACCTATTTTTTAAATTTAATTATAATGAACATCTTTCATAAAAATAATTTATGAAAAAATTTTTAAGGGATAAAAACTAAAATTAATGTAAATATGCATGTGGATGTATCTTCTTTATATTTCGCGCGACTAAAACCGGAAAGACGGATTCGATATGTTTATACCAAGAAAATAAGTCCTTCTCGATTAGATGCCATATGAGTAGTGGATCCGTAATTTTTCGCATCGTAATTTGTCATAAGATTATAGACACCCAAATCCCTTGCAATTAATCAATATATGCCTAAAAGATGCCTAAAAGTTTGTATAAACAACTTAAAGAATGTAGCACTCATTTGACTAGTGTAAAGCGCTTGAACCACCTTAAGGAGCTCCATTCAATCCCACAATCATACGAGACATGTAATGAATTTACTAATATTTGCCTAAAGTCGCCTAATATGCGATATTCCCTTCTTTATAATTAGAAACCCATAGCTTTTATCCATCCACAGTATCGTCTCAATGTCACCCTCAATTTAAACTCCCCCCCCTCCCCTCCCCCCGTCGACGATCTATCTGACAACAATTATCTGAAAAGGTAAACACAACTTCGGGACGGATTGTTCAATTAGTAAAACCTCCCGAAGGATTCCTTCGGGAATTACCGGTAGATTCGCAGTCCGCGCTTAAAAGATCGCCGCTGATTTCCAGAAGCCAAAAAGTTCCCCCACCATGTCGCCGATGCCCGATGGCGGCCCTCCCGGCGTCGGTCTCCATGGCAACAGATCCACGTACCCATGCGATCCGAGGAACGCGCGGGCAGCAAACACACCGCGACCGATCCATAGGAATCGTTTATTCCGCGCATGCGCAGTGCAGGATCGAGGGAGCCCGTCGCTCGTTCAACTCTGCGAGTCCTCCGCAGCGGTGCCGACGACCGTTACGACCGGGGCGACAAGGGGGGCCAGCGAGCGGCAGCGGTGGTTTCTGTTTCCACAGGCGGGCTCGGAGGAGAGGGGCGACGAACGGAACGAGGGGAAGCACCGAGCGCGGCGTGCACGCCGATGCCTCGACGGGAGTGGGGAGAGGGGTCCCGGATCGCGTACCGCCAGTACGCTCAGTCCCCGACGCCACGAGAGCGAGCGGAGAAGAGAAAGAGCCAAAAGAGCAAGCCTTGCCCGTACACCGAACTCACCTCTGGACGCAGACACGAGCGTTACGGAAGCGCATGTTTCGCGTCGTTGTAATACCTCGCGTCTCTCCCATATATTGTACGAAAGAGAGAATTAAAAAAAAAAGTAGAAGAAAAAAGCTTTTGGACAATTGCAAAACTTAAACAATTCTCGTTCTTCTTTTTTTGTAATTTACAAAAAGATAAAAGCGTGTAATAGAAAGAATCGCAACGAAGGAAATTTATCTACGATAGTAGGTAAAGTAAACGAGGAGAGCGCGCTTCGACGAGGGTTCATCGGGCCACGAGGACAGACAGAGAGAGCCGGGAGGGAGAGCGAGAGCTCACGTGCCGAGTGTCGCGAAAAATCAGTGATCCGTCGGCGCCGGAAAAAAAAAAAAAACATCGAGTGATACAAATCGCTATGAGAATCGTCGCCGATCACGAGTGACGGGGACAGATCGAGTACGCACAGACAGTTTCGCGAGTGTGACGATATTGAATCGACGAAAGAACAGTGTGACGTGAGGCAGTAGAGATTGAGGAAGAGCGGGTCGTCGGGGCTCTCGAGAAAGATAGCAGCAATAAACTCGGGCCGTGTGTCTCCCCGGCTGTAGGCTGCGGCGAGAGAGCTTAGTTGATAAAGCGAGCAGTGCCGAGCGGCTTGTCGTGGCGCTTGGGTCGACGTCCAGTGCGCGTGCCCGTCGGTGAGTTTCAGAAGAAAGAAAAGAAAATAAACACCGCGAGCTTCCCGATCGCCGAAATCGGCTCAACCCGCGGCGCCCTTTCGTTTCTTTCAAACGTAGAGACAAACACGAACCAGCCATGTTTGACGTTTTCGGTTCGGTGAAGGGCCTTCTCAAGCTCGACGCCGTCTGCATCGACAACAATGTCTTTCGGTTGCACTACAAAGCGACCGTTATAATACTGATAGCGTTCTCGCTGCTGGTGACCTCAAGACAGTACATAGGAGATCCGATAGACTGCATCGTCGACGAGATACCGCTTCACGTTATGGACACTTACTGCTGGATTTACTCGACTTTCACGATTCCGGATCGCGTCGGCGTCGTCGGACGGGATCTCGTGCAGCCGGGCGTCGCTGCCCACGTGGAGGGCGAGGACGAGATTAAGTATCACAAGTACTACCAGTGGGTCTGCTTCACCCTCTTCTTCCAAGCGATGCTCTTCTACGTGCCCCGCTATCTCTGGAAGACATGGGAGGGAGGAAGAATAAAGATGCTCGTGCTCGACCTAAACTGCCCCGTCGTCAGCGACAACTGCAAGACCGACAGACGCAAATTGCTCGTCGAGTACTTCTGCACGAATCTTCACACCCAGAATTTTTACGCCTACAGATTCTTCTTCTGCGAGGTGTTGAATTTCATAAACGTCGTCGGGCAAATTTATTTCATGGACTTCTTTCTCGACGGTGAATTCACGACCTACGGCGCTGACGTCGTTAGGTTCACGGAGATGGAACCCGAGGACAGAATCGATCCGATGTCCAAGGTCTTTCCCAAAGTGACGAAGTGCACCTTCCACAAATATGGTGCTTCGGGCACCGTGCAGAAGTTCGACGGACTGTGCGTTCTGCCGCTCAACATCGTCAACGAGAAGATATACGTCTTTCTGTGGTTCTGGTTCATCATTCTGTCGATCCTGAGCGGCCTCAGCCTCGCGTACAGATTCGCCGTCGTCGCCGGACCCAAGCTACGCCTCATCCTCCTGCGGGCGCGCTCGCGTCTCTCGTCGCAGAAGGACATCGACATGATCGCCCAAAATTGCCAGATCGGCGACTGGTTCGTACTCTATCAACTCGGCAAGAACATCGATCCACTCATCTACAAACAACTCGTCGCCGATCTCGCGTCGTCCTTCAGCGGGAAACAGAGCGCCTAACCAATCGTCCCGGCGAGGGACGAGCAACGATTCATCGTCAATGTGTTGAGCGCGCGGACTTGAAGAAAATGAAAAAAAAAACAAAAAGACAAAAATTCTAACATTTTTATCGAAAATCTGCAGAGAATATCGAGAAACTTTATACCAAGACGACAGTATCGCAGGATATCGGTTCGTCGATTCATTTTTTTTTTTTTTCAGTAATTTCGCAATTTTTTATCCAATCAATGTTCGTGTTTGAATTTTTTTGTTTTCTTTTTTTTTTTTTCTTCATCGATATATGAGATTCTGGTATTGTCGGTTGAATGGAATTTATGTTGTTACGAAAGGCTCACTTCACTTCGTAGACACGTTACTGTTTTTTTTTCTTTTTTTTCTTTTTGCGTGGAAATGCAATACCGGAACGCGAGAGACTGGAGGCTTCGTAGACTCTAATTGTGTGATAAGCGGTGGACGGCGTATTAAACGAATCCCCGAGAGCTCTTTCAACCTTTCTCTTTCGTTCCTTCGTATTTTTTTTTCCTCGACGGTTTCGAGGGAGAGGGAGAGAGATAAAGAGGTAGATAAAGAGGGTGGGAAGCAAACTCGGTAATCTCGCTTTTTGTACCGAGGCTGAACCTTCCATGTTTGAGCGGCGCGCAGGTACGGGGAGTTCCGGTTACTAAAGCCCCGGCGCAAAGTGGTCGTAAATTCTTGCAAATACTTCGAGGAGACGCTGCCCTTTTCTCACCCCCCTCGTCCAATTTCTCCGACTCACGAATCCGTTAAAGGATTTCGACCGAGTGGTCGGAGACAAAAAGAAAAACGGTTTTACAAATGGATCAAAGTCAACGGAGGCGATAAGGATTTTTAAAAGGCGAATTGTAAGATAAAAAAAATTGTTAAAAAAATGTGCCTTCGACAAAAAAAAATGACGAAGGGAAATGTTATGATTAACGGAGATACGCCGTCCTCGCACAGTAGGGTTACTTCATTTATCTTTACATACCGATTTTTTCATTGATGTTCTTTTTTTCTTTTTTTTTCATTCGCAGCTGCAAGTAATAGCGGTAAAAGACACGATTATTAAAATAACACACTGACACACAGATAACAAGAAGAGGATCCCTCCCTTCATAGTTGTTAGAGACGGAAAATTAAAAAAAAACACTAAAAAATTATAAAAATAGAAAGATATATATATTATTATATATTATTAATTATAGATAGAATTGTGTAGATATTACATATCTGTCTTCTTCGCGAAGAAGCGTGAAACACGTCCATTCCACGTTGTTCGAGGGGGCCAATTGATTTTTGTCTTTTTTATAAGCTATCTTTTTTTTTCTCCGCGGTTCGATGGATATTTAATCGAATTCGCGTACTACTGCCGCCTCAAAAGCCGTCTCGAACGCGTTCCCGGTTTTGTTTCATAGATTTAAAAAATAATATTTACAAAAAAAAAAATAGTTTAAAAAAAAAGCAACAAAATAGATGTTCCAATAGAGAACCGGTGAATCGCGTTTTACATCGGTAGTTGCCTTCCGCCTTTTTAAAAAAATATATAATTTACATACGAAATGTATTATCTTAGGAGTTAGTTATACATGCGATTTTCACATATTTTTGCTAACTAGGAATACAACGCCTTTTACACGATAAGGTTAGATGAAAAGACAATAAATAAATGATTAAATAATTAGCAACGATGTTGACGACGAAATGTAGCGAGTAGCTCGTTTTTACCTGATTTTCTCTTTCGTTCATGTAATTACTTTAGAATTTACGCAAAAAAAAAAGAAGAAAAAACATTGGAGATACAAAAAAAAAAAAAATTAAATTATAGTGATCTATGCTCAATTTTTAAGACTGCCAAGGGATCTTCCGCTGGGCGCGAAAGTGCGTTTGTTCTCTTATCGAGGCGCACACATCTTCCGGGTTTCGATGACAATATCGAAAGCGGAAGTGATCCACGCAGGATCACTCCGTCGTGACACGAGAGCCACGCCCCGATTTCTTTGAAACGTTTTACCACCATATATACACAAATATATATATACATATCACTCTCTCGTCGCTGCTCGAAACAATCGAAGACAATGAAAACACAATTACATGCGGACCAGTGGGGAATGCCTTTGTGGAATGTTTCTCGACCGTCGTTTGGCGAAAGTAATTCGGTCGGTAAGCGGTAAACATATCGGCGTGGACGTTGATTTTTTTTTCGCCCCAACGCGATGCCGGGAAATGGGAATAAATAAAAAATAAAAAATAAAACTGCAAGTCGTTGATTTTAAGTGGAACACACACACACACACACGTACGCAAGGCCAACTCGGGTTCTCCGCACAGATTATTTAGATAAGGTTCGAGCTGAGATTACGACGTGGACGAGAAGTGCGAGCGAAGGTGCTCTCGCGATCGTTTAAAAGAATTGATGTGATAGCGACTGAGGTGACGATGGTTCACTTTTTCTGTTTTTTTTTTTTTTCTCGTAACGATAAACATGTATTCTTAGGATAAAGAGCGGAGAGAAGAAACGACACATTTTTTCCCATGTAATCGTCGCATGAGCGCTACGAGGGGGAGGACTCTGATAGATAAATCAATGAAAATTGTCGGTCCGTCGATGCAACGACGCGAGAGGCGGTAGCGATCTTTCCTTACACACGGACAACAATCGACACTTGTAATAAAATTAAGATTAATATGAATGCGATGCGCAAGAGAGGACAGGATTACAATAAATAAATCGTTTGACAATCTGTACAAATTTCGACCCCGTTATTTTCCAAAACTCTCCTGAGGTTCACATTTTTCTGATTATTGAAAAAAGGTATTTTGTGTGTAATCAAGTTATGTGAATTGCTTGCGAAGACCTTGGCGGGCTTCGTAAAAAAAGTTTGCCCCGTGTTCGGCTTCTCGATTTCCGCTTTATCGATCGAGAAACCGGAGAAAGGTTGCTCACGTTAAACTGCGTTCATTAAAACTCGATAGTTCGACGCGGAGAGTTTATTAAAATAAAATTAGAACGTTACTATACAATTAAAATGTTATTATATATTTCGCAATGTTTCCCGAGGGGGAAAACTGTGAAAAGGATATTTTAAAAAAAGACCTTGAAAGAGAAAACTTTTGAAATTATCTACATCCGATTTCTTGAATTCTGCCGTTAAGATCGAAGAAACTAGAACAAGGTGTTTTCGTTAATTCACATTAATTAAATCTTGACACTTCGACGTGTCGAGTTTATAGAAATAAAATTGTAATTATCGATATTAAGGAAAATGTCATCGAAGCGTGTACTTTCTTATTATGTGAAAAAAAATACTACGTGAGAAAAGTGGAAAGGCAATAAAGATTATGAGCAGTTGAAAAAACAACTACCAATTACATGGAATATAAACGATACAGCGCGAATCTAAATGTAGATAGTTGCATAAGCCTACCAGTCCATCTGCGTATCATTGTCAACGTTATCAATACTTTTTTTCGATTACCCGTATCTAGAAAGCCAATCACCAAACACCGTTTTTTATTAAACACTGTTAAACGGTGTTTTTTATTAAACACTGTTTAATAAAAAATAACCGATATCCGGTTTCTGCATTTCGACCGAAGAAACCGGAAGTGTATCGATCCATGCCCAAAAATTGTTATTCTCGATACTAAAAAAGCGTCTATTTTTATCAACGTAAAAAAAGAGTTGACTAGGGTTAATAGGGATGAATATGGCAATAATCGTCAACCCGTTTAGATAAATATAATCGCACAAGCGCGCACAAGTACATCTGCGTATCATTGTCAACCTTATCAATAATTTTCACCAATCTCGCGTTTCTGGAAACACAATCATCAAACACCTCACCGTTTAATTAAGAATGGACGACATCCGGCTTCTCAGTTTCTGCATTTCGACCGAAGAAACCGGAAGTGTATCGATTCATACCCAAATACTTTTATTCTCGACACTAAAAAAAAGTCGTCAAAGCGTCTATCTTTTATCGACATAAAAAACAATTGACTATAGTAAAAAGTGGCGAATATGGCAATGATCGTCAGCCCATCGAGACAAATTAATGCACAGTTTAACTACTACAGTATTTCAATGTTCCGTCTACGTTTATCGATTCAAT
>JAPYZC010003214.1:0-21310 GCA_030522665.1 Ichneumoninae sp. A BG-2022a | reverse complement strand
TATTTATTTATTTATTTATTTATTTATTTATTTATTTATTTATTTATTTATTTATTTATTTATTTATTTATTTATTTATTTATTTATTTATTTATTATAGAAATAAAAAAATCATAGATATTTTGTCTATGTTGCGTATCGAGGATCAAAATTTTTAACTTACTGTCTTCGAAACAAACAGGGGAAAACGCGGGTCTCGATTGTCAATTTAATTTCACAATTCTTCACGCGACCGCGCATCATCTCTCGTTGTTATATTGTCGTCGATGTATGTACGAATTCGTGACAAACGGAAAACTTTCGTCGTTGCGGTCAGTGCGTAGTGTTACTCATAGAGTCATAGATCGTCGACACAAACGCGATCGTCCGCAGGCGGAGGCAGAAAGGATGGGGCTGCAGCATGTAGGAGCTGATCTGCAGAGAACCGCGAACGGTATGAGCAGTAATTCAACGCTCCGGCGTATGCGCGTACATATGTACGTAACGTCCTGTTCCATCCATCGTAAAGCTGAGAGCCATATTGGCTGTCAGGTTAGCCGCCGCGCCACAAATGTATTTTATTACCTCGGGAACGCCAAGAGTCTTCGTGTTTTACGTTGTTCCCCTCGCGGCCACGACAGCTGACACTCCAATATTATTAGATATTCACTACCGCGCCGGCTAGTCACCGGGAAAAGCAGAAGCGACGAGAATATACCAATGTCGGTGTGACTTCCACGCGCTATCGATGTATTCATACATCGATTCTTTGCATACGTCGGATGACACACGACCGATCAATTTATATTTACTAACGTGCGCTGCTGTGAATATATCTGTGAAGATACATACGGGAAGTTTAACATGGGTAAAAGACGATTTTACGAAACTCAAAGAAATGGATTGAGCGAAACATGCCATTCTCAATGCTTAAATATCAATATTGGGGGGAAGTTGACATTAGTTTGGGGATCCTTGTTTTCGCAATTTTACATTCGATTCGGGATGTTTGCGAAGCTATAAATAACTTCAAAAACGACAAAAAATAATGTTGACCTTCGGGAAGCTCCATGTCGAGAGTCACTGCCAGTAAACGTGTGGAGGCAAAAATGATTGTTTTTAAAATTGTTGAATTGTTTAAAAAAAAAGTTTGGTGTACACCTTTGGTGCAAACACACGCAAGAACGCGTGTGTTTGCAACTACACATATAAAACCAAAAATGATTTTGAAAAATTGTTAAATATTTCCCAAAATCTGTGCTTTATTGTATTTTGCCGTTGTTTCCAAACATTCACAAAGCTTTAATTGTGAATGTTTCCGAAACATTCTTGGCTTGCGCATTAACTCTTTGTCCCCGCAGCGAACAAACTCTCGCTCGACAAGCTCACGAACGTTTCACGGTACTGTAAAACGCGTTAACCACACAACGCTCAGTGTTTGTTCGATCGTAGCGTAGAGGTCCGATTTTCTCTCCACGGATCAGCAATTCCACAGAGCTCCAGCGGGAAAAGCTCTCGAACGTATACGTGCAAACAGGTGCCGGGCACACGTTACGACTCCGCTCCAACTTGTATTCAACCATCATATCCAGGTCTATAATTCGGTTTAAAATTGCGAATATGGTCAATATATAATTGATTTACGTGTAAATCCGGGTGGGCCATATTCACCATTTACATTCTACCGTCTCCAAATCGGTTATAGACGTCAATGCCGAGTAATTTACATCGAATGAATTCGCTGACATACGAACTATCGCATATGCCCTGGTGAAAATATTTCTCTGAATATTTGTGAAAAGTCCTCTGAATTTATGTTACTTTTCACAGTTTTTAAGAGAATTCAAAGATTTTTTTGAATCTAAATATTTCTAATTGTTCTGAAAATCGTCGTTTGTCCCTGCCAACTTCTCTGAAAAACTATGAACTTTGTTGATATTGTAAGCCTGTTTCTCTTCGATACTCCGAAACTATTTTCTGGAAAAGTCAAATTTTCGCTGAATTTCTCTTACAAAGTATACATAAATTATTGTTTAATGATTACTGTTCTTACAAACATAAACACAAAAGTTTACTGTTCATACGAATACCAGAAAGAGCAGATCTTAGAGTGAACTCGTAAGTTTTTTGAAATTCTCTAAACCCATATTATCCGAGAAAATCGTATTTTCATTGTACAAGCTTATTGTATATTCGAGTAACGGAATGAATAGATCTTAGAGAGAACTCGTAAGTTGTCTGAAATTCTCAAAACACACTTATACGAGAAAATCGGAGTTTTTCAGAAAATCAATTGCATTTTCTCTGAATAAGTCTGCTGTTCGTCCGGTAACAGAATGAGTAAATCGTACAGATAATTCGCATTTTCTCTTAACGTATTTTATTCTGAAAAATCAGAGGTATCCAGAATTTTTGGGAGATTACTCTGAATTTCTCTGAAAGATTGTGACTGCTGGAGATTGTGCAGAGAAAATGGAAGAGATATTTAACATACAGCAGAGAAAATCAGAAAAAAATCTCGGAAAATCGATGAAAATCACCGAAACAATCCGTTTAAAGTTTTTCAGATAAATTGTCAGAGAAATATTTTCACCAGGGTGGTAAAACAGTTCTCTTTTGCAATTATTCACAGTGTCATTTCTATTCCAAATCCGATCCCGGCAGTCGCTGCTCGAACTGCAACTAATTGCATATCTCGAAGTATCGGAAAGCTGTATGACACGTTACGACGCCGTTCCAACTCGAATTTCACCATCATATCCAGATGTATTACTTGACGTTAAAGTGGTGAATATGGCCCGGTTCATAATATTGATTTACGTGTTAATTTGGTGGGCCATATTCAACACTTATACTCTGATCTCTCGAGATCGGTTGTAGACCTTGATGCCGAGTAAGTTGCAACGAAAGAATCCACTTACGTACGAACTGTCGTAAATAGTAAAACAGTATCGTTTCACAATTATTTACAGTGCTAGTGAGCCGGATGACGGAGGTAGGCTTACATTTCCTTTCGCCACCATAATTCCATTTTCGCATACAAATCACGAACTATACGAATACCTAAGAATAACGGATCTGGATCATCTCCGGCAACTGGGCACGGGTCCTCGAAAAACCAAAACCGTCGAGCATTGTTATTGCGTGCGACAAACGGAGAAAAACGGTTTAGCTGCTCTATCAAAATGAGTTTTACTGACAATGAACTCGATTCCGCAGTAAAACGATTCGTAAAAGCAAAAAAAAAAATTACTACGTAGCAGAAATTGGTTTTGCTATCACGACAAAATTTTCTGTTTTACGTTACTGCGACGATTTAATTTGCTATGAGAACAAACGACGCCAGCTGTAATTTGAGGGCTGAGTAATGACTGGTAATAGGTTAGTCATAGATACGTACATACATATATTTGAAGATCAACTCACCGCGTTTGTACTTCATCATTTTATTATATTGGTAATAATGTCTGTATTTGCAATTGCGAACTCTTGAACTTTGCTGTATATGGATGCATTGAACTCCGAAAGGTATTACCTTTCGCAGTTAAAACATCCATATACAGCAAAGTTCAAGATTTCGCAATTCCACTATATTTTTATTTTTACTCAAAGACAAAGGAACTATTTCCTCGCGTCTTTTTGTTTTCATTTTGCGCATCAATCGTCTCGAGTTTCTTGTAGATTTTTGCATATATACGCCCCGCACTCAGTCATATCACAATTTTTTTACTGCAAAGGCTGTTTTGTTGCAGTAGCAAATCGCCCCAAGCGACAAATTTTGCTATGGTTGGAAGCTGGTTTTGTTATTCCGATAGGTAACTTCAAACCTTCGTCATCATCCACAATTTCCGTTTGGCTCAAGAAAGTTGTACGTGATTCAGCAGCAAAATTTGTTTAGGTGTCAGAAATCGTTGATTTGCCAACATCATACGAGCGCGCTAACAATGTGCTGTTCTCTCTCTTATCGAGTTTCAAACGGGTTTCTAATTTCTTTTCCACCGTAAGAACATTGTGCTTACACTTAGAGGTGGAAGGAGTGGACGCTGAATCCATAACACACCTAACTACGAGACTAGTAGATTAACGAAAATAAATTTTGCATACGTGTGTATTTGCTCGGCTGAGAAACTAATAAATACTGCGCATACAAGTGACGTGCATGGACGGTAGTGCTGTATAAGTCCTACGCCAACTCGAGTGTTCTTCAATTGGCTTGTTGTTTATAGTGCGCAATAATATAACCGGCGCGCAAAAATTTAAGGATACAAGAATTTCGCGTAATAGTTCGGATAGTAGAGACTTTAACCGAACCAGCGGCAGTTCGGATAACGGAGGGTTCGGATAATGGGTCTTCGGATAATCGATGTTTCACTGTACCAACAATTTTTTTTCTTCGTGGCATGTCTCGCCGCAAATCTAACGCTCGTCACTCTCGCCGGTCGGCGCTCGAACTGCATCTAATTGCATAGCACGAAGTATCGGAAAGCTGCATCGAACTGCCGTACATGTATGTATCGCAAACGAGTTGATACGTCGATCGATCGCTCTCTCGTAACGAACTCACACGTTTCGCACATATTTTTCCTTTTCCTCTCCCGTGTATAATCAGGAACACATACGGGGCGTTCAAGTGGGCGTTGCGCGATATTCGTCTACGATGTTAATGATAGAGTCCGTCGAATGCATGACGCTAAACTGTTCGTGACGGTGCGTCCGTGGATTCGCGTGCACTCGACAGAGTGGCTTTTGGACGGAACCTATATACGTGCCAAAATAGATCGTCCATCTATTAGAGGAGGGATTACAACGCAGACGGAATTCTCGTAATGTTTTCTCGAGTGCATAATTGTATGCGGATTAGTTTATGATAGGTCTAGCCAGCTGCAATTGCCTTGTTTCAACCTGTCATTGTGTACAGTGTAACTCTCGCGTACCTCGGGCAACTTTTTACTCGAATGCGCACCGCAGCTCGGTGTAATGTAAGTGACACTGATGGGCGTGCATACCTAGCGAGACCACCTCGAGACATTCTGTTTTGCATTAATCAACGACGGTTGCTGGCTGCATGCGGAAACAGCGAATTGCAAACGATCGTTAACTCGGCGGTTGTGTCATTTGTCTCGGTAACGAACGTGCTAATGTATCGATCATCGAGGCATAGCGAGAATCACGGAAAATTAATATACGCACACTTTCAACATTTACAGCAATAATCGACCAGCACCGTTAAATAAAGTGCAGCGCAGGGAAGTTTTTTTAGCTCGCCTCACACTTTTTCCTTTCTGTCTCTTTTAAAAAATAAACTATTGGCGTAACAATAGTTACCGGATTGGAGAACATTATACACTCTTGTGTGCACCGTTGAAAGAATTCAAATCGATTATATGTGTATAAAGAAAAACATGGGGTTAAGATTCGGGCAGGGACGTTCAAATAAATATTTAGGTGGTCGAGCAAAATATTTCAATGCCACTGAAATATTGTGGTGAAATGATCCCAAATATTTATTTGAACGTCCCTGCCCAAATTTTTTATGAGTGTATGGAAAATAAAAAGAAAGAAAATGGTTTGTAAATTTCGATCGATAATGTTACGTATCGCTGCTTGGACGCTGTCGAAAATGACGTTGATCGGATCGCTTTCTACCGTATTATCCAACTGCAAGCCTAATAACCCAATAACTTTATAATTCGTCCGAGAGCTAAGGTCCACTCGCGGCCGATTCCTGCCTCGTGGGATTTTCACTATTAGTTATTTATTGCCCCAACGCGCTTAATCCGACGGAGGATTATCTTAATCCAGGCGACGCGATAGATTGAAAGCCGTGTCCCGCGGCGTATAAAATCCATGAATGGCGTTTTACGAGTGTCTCCGATATTTCCACGTATTTACGTAGGTACTTAAATGCGTTGCCGTGTAGCTCGCGGCGGCGCGGCGCGGAACGCGACGGGGTTAGGCAATATCGCCACGGCTATCGTTGCAGCGTGTACGCGTTGGCGTGCCCCGTGCTTATTTTATTGCATCCAACCAGATCGTATATCAACCCCGTGCTATCTTCGTGCAATGCCGCGATTGTAAAATTAAGATATATTTCGAGTATATGCTAATGACAGTAAAAGGTGCGCGATCGTAAATTCTCGGACGGTAGCTCGGTTCCCTCCTCCTGCGTCGACTATATATTCGGACAATATAAAAGTTACAGAGTCGCTGGTTTCTGATTCCGATGTCGTATGCGCCATGTGTGTGTGTGTGTGGGAACGCGCTCATCGTGCGTCGGATTCGTCGGGAGCGGCTATCGAGATACGTTTCCACCTTTCGAGAAATATAACGACCGCGAGTCCATTGCCGCTATGCTTAAGGTGGTCCTTGCGAATAGTGTTCACTTCGCATAAGTTACAGAGAAATGAGAGGGAAATTTGTAAACACTCGATGGTATAAAAATCTGAAAAAAATCAAGCGTATTAAAGATGCTGAAAAGATTGATGTTGCATAATAATAATAATTCCAAAATGTTATTAACAAATTGATGAAAAATAAAATTGTTCAGCAAATCTCCCGGAAACATAACTCTTTTTTTTAATGAAAATTATTCGTTCGTTTTTCTAAATATGTATCAATTTTTTCATATTTTAAAATTCACCTTGAATTTTGAGACTGTCAACACGTTTTTCCCATAAAAAAAAAATCAAAGGGAATTTAAAAATCTGAAAAATGCATACGTATTAAAAACAGTGAACGAAATTGTGAAAAGTGAAAAAAAATTAGGTTTCCGGGAGATTTGTTGAAAATATTTATTTTTCATTAATTTGTTAAAAACATTTTGGAATTATTATTATGCAAAATTAATCTTTTCAGCACCTTTAATATGCTTGATTTTTTCAGATTTTTATTCCATCCAGAAGTGTTTGTAATTCTCTCTCATTTCTCTGAAACTTATGCGAAGTGAACACTTCGCAAGGACTACCCTAAGGTAGTCCGTACGGTACAGTCGAGTCAATCGAGTATCCGCACTTCAAAAATTGTTGGCAAACGTTTGAAAGGATCAATATTTGCGAACCAATATGGTCCAGATTAAAGAGTCGTTACTTTATGTACAAAAACATTGAATTATCAGAAAAATTACTCAGATTACACCAATAAATCCACGGGAATATTTTTACGTAATTTTTGTGAAGTCAGATTTATAATTTTGGTCTGTTCTTGACGAGTTACACCTTATTTTCTTTGATGAAATATGTATTACGAATTCCCTGAGTAAATTGCTTCGTTTACATTCACAATCAGAAGAAAAGTTCAGGTAACGTCGTAATTCTGCTTGTTTTCATATTAATATTATCGTTAATGTTTTCCGGTGAATTCGTAGAGTATCTATCGAGAACCAAAATCAGCTTTCACTCGCCAAAGTTTAACGAAAATTAAAAATTTGACTTGACAAAAACTGCGTAACAATATGCCCGTCGATTTGTTGGCGAAAGCTGAGTTCTTTCTCTACATAAAGTAGGAACTCTTTATTCTATAACCACCTTCCTTCGCGCTAATTATACCTTTGAGATGTGTGCAAACCACTTTTGAAATCTTGGTACTCGATTGACTTGACCGCAAGGCTTACCTTAAGCGTCTCGTAATTACATGGATATCGGCGGATACGATATCGTCTAATGCATTAAACTCCTCTCACTCTCCCCCTATCTCCGACTGTCTGAAAATAAACAATTTATCCGACGAAAATATATACCCGTCCGTCATGACTTTCGAGTTTCACTGTCTCCCGCAGCTAATACCATACACCGCTATGCGTGACAGGAAGAGATGTTTCGTTTGATGTCTCGCTCCCTGCAGGATATAACAACTTAGATACACGATTGTACGTGACGTCGCTTTATCGCGATGGCAACCACGTCTAATTTACTCGGTACCAAGGTATATACCCGCTCGTTGCCTGTAACTCAAAGGTCGGCACGGGGCGAATGTCGTGCGCCCGATGCAGCTTTACACTACGATCCTACACTGTATTTAGTTAGTTCTCTCTATCCGGTACGTATAACACGTAAACTTCGTGCCCTGTTCGAATTGGGTAACTTTTGAAATATTCTGAAGTGGGATTCGTATATTCGTGGAGTTCTTAGTGGACGCTTTTAGGACTCCCGCGCTCGTTTGGGCTGAGGATATAAAATAAATTATTCTTTTCCATTGTGTTCTATAATTTACGTTTTTTTTTATCGTGGAATCCGTGTAGAGCTCCGAAGAAATGAAAAAACATCCGGAAGCAAGATACGATCTCGCGGGGTTACACGAGGGTTAAGTAATGTCGAGTGGAATCGAGAGGAAAAAAAAATGGAAGAAAGGAAAAAAAATACGAAAGACCCACTCGTTTCACTGGCTAGATAAAGGAGTGTGTAAAATATGTTCGCAGTGTTGCTTACAACGTGGAAGTCGGATGGTATAATTAATGTTAATTGTCGTAATGGCAAATGTTAATGGCAAGCGTCGACTGACTAATCTTAATTTATGTGACACTAAAACCACTTCCATATATTTTCAACTTAATGCCCGCGATAAGATCGTCAGATTAAGATATTATATGGCCGCACCGACACAAACTGGTTGCGCTCCATCGGAATGTTATACCCGAAGGTGTGTAACTGTAGATACTAAATGCTAAATGCTTAATGAATTTCTCTTATTTACACCGAGGTCTCTCGTACACCAGCGCGGCTCGCTTCGGGAACGAACCAGATTAATAAAACCCGCGAGAGTCATTATTTTTCTGTCGCGGCGGATAATTAGAGTGCTGATCATAGCTCGAGCCCGGTGATTAACAGCATGCGCGACTGCGAGAACTCTTGTCGGTGTAATTCCCGATTTGAGATGCGGTCGCGAGTCTTTGCCGCATCCGAGAAACTCGCGATTGCTGGAAGCCATTAGCCATTAGCGTATTGCGCCTTCGCGTGACTCCTCGCTGATTGTACTTAATTTGACGCACCAATTTGCAACGAGGATCTCGAAATCGAAGAAACGTCGAGGAAATTATCTTTCCTCGGCATTCATCGTCGAGCTTCTTTTTTGTTTTTGCGAACCGTACGAAACATGCGATTCGCGGCTGTTCGACAATTACGTCCAAAATCGAATCTCCGATTCTCGCTGATCTTACAAATTAACGAATTATTTCAGCGCGCGGTACAGCGAGACTGAAAAATTGGCATTCATTCAAGAGCCGTGACGTTCTCGCGATAAATCTGTCGCTTTACCCTAAGCCGTTAAAGTATCGATTCGTGTAAACGTCGAGACTGCGTAAATTCAATAACATAATGTTCGCAGACTATCAATAATTTAATACTTCTTTCACGATCCTGCGAAGTTAAAATTGCGAAGGTACGTTTCTTCCAATCTTCTACGACGTTGATTCGCGTTCGCCCGATACGAAAGTGCCCCGATGCACCGAGCTAAGCGTTTATCGGCGAACTACTCGCGGTTTGTGCAATTTCCCACCGAAATATATTCGACTGTCCATCGGTAGAGTGAGTCCCGTATCGGCACAAGATATCGGCGACGTCGTACTATCTCATAAGTGGGCAAACTTATTGCCGGTGCTAGCGCGGACGGTGAAGATGTGTACCGTGTCGGTGTGTCGGTGTTGGTGCAAAGTGCGTTAGCGCTATCGGCGAAGAGTCTCGCGCTCCGCGAAGGGAAAGCTGCGAAATACCTGGTGGCGAGAGAGGACTCTTAATCCAAGACACCCAAGACGACGATAACTCGGCGAACGTTTCGTTCGAGACGGCGATAATATCCAACGGGGTTCACGACGATTTCCACAAGATAATTTCACGAACATTGTAGGCACCGGGTGATAGGTTGACTATCCAGCATTTTCTCTTCTATCGCGTTCTTTCTCTGGCTCAGGCGAATTTCGTCTGTTCGCCGCGTCGCCCCGCGTTCTCTATAATCTGCCCGGCGATGCCCGGCGCATCTGTCTTCATACCGGTAACCGCGGGTTTCACCTATCTCCCGAGGTTGTAATTTGTTGAATTAATTGCGATTCGCCGTATAGGCGAATCGCTGCAATAACAGCCGTTGGCATCGCGTGTGTACACGAGAGAAATTTCATTGGGCTCGACTTAGTAGCCAATTTACGATCGTTCCTCGAACGTTATGGCATCGCAGAGGCCCTCGTTGAGTTTTTAATCGCGAGGCTTCTCGATAGGAATCAACATCAAGCCGTGTGATATGCAATCGTGCGTTTCGCTCGTGACGGTCGAACGATGGGAAGATTGTCGCAGTAAAGGAGGAGGGTAAAAAGACGGGTTTTTGCACTCAAACGAGACACCGCGCCGGCGCTCGTCAAACGACGGGTAGGCAAGAGAGTTGAGCCGAGGAAAAAAATAAAATAAAATAAACTTACGACCTTATGCGCCGACACGAGTTATGAGACGAATGTCTCAGTTTGGTATAACGCGAGCTTTCACGATAAATGGATCCTCGTCTTTATCCTTCTCCGTCATCCGCCTGCTACGACCGCGTCGGTTGACGTCTCTGCGTCTGGCATTTAACTATACGGGCCCGCTAACAAGCCGGCCGGCAGTGCGACTGTCCTCTCCTCAGGAAATCTATCCACCTGTCGAGACGTCGACGACGGTGATGTGTCTTCGTCACCGGCCATCGTATCGGGCGACCCTTTGTCTCCCGGCGGCGATGAATTATGGTCGCTACTCTTCCTTCGATGCTTCTTGAATATTTTTCGCCGGGTATTCAACGATCGTCGTCGGCCAGCTTAAATTCAAGTTCTCTCGAACGCAACGGCGTGTGTCATCGTTTTGATGGAGTCCTGTCCTCGGGAATTGGCAAAGTTCATGTAGTTGTTTATCATTCGCGGATGATATATCGATAGTTTAATCTGTCGGTGTATGAACTTATCCTCGTCATGTACAGACGGGGAAAATTGCCCACAATTTTTTCGCCTCCATCAATGTTCGTCGGCTTTTAGCGGCAGTAGAAATGGAAGTTACCAACTCCAGCGAGTTGACATAATTTTGACCGGAAGTAACGTCATACCGGATATTTTCCCGGTATGAAGGAAATTGTCACTTCCCGTTTGACAATCTCATTTTTCGACCGGAAGTTAAGTCATACCGGCATGACGTCATACAGGAAGTGACGTATTTCCGGGAGGATCTCTGACGAACACCTTACATAGACTCTTATGGACACGCAAAGTCACTCTCAGGGATCCTCAACCACACTCACGGACACTCGAGGTATGGGTGCCCATGAGTATCTATGTGGCGTTTCCACGAGAGTGTCTAGTGGTCTTGTACTTTATTATTAAGTAGATATTTATGGTAAGTATTTGCAAAATTGTATTAGAATTTCAGATTTGCGTTTATTCGAGCGTACACTCTAAAAAATTTATCGGTGTGAACTGCCACAGAGTGCGGTGTAAAAAACACTAGTGTTAATAACAACACCATTATAGAGTCCATTTTACTCGGTGCAAAGTGTAAAAACCAGATCTGGTGTTACTTGCTTACAAGTTACACCATACGGGTTTGTAGCAAATCAATACTATACAGATATAAAATTGTCATAATTCGGTGTTGAAATAAAAAAGTCCGGTTTTAACACTGCTGTTGGTGTACATATAGGTCCATCAATTTGATGTTAAAATGAATACCATCATAACACTACCGTAGGTGTACATATAAGTTTATCATTTCGGTGTTAATTAAGTAATTTCAAGTAATTTTTTTATTCAATCGTATATACTGTCACCATACAGAAGGTATATTATTTTGACTTGAATGTTACTTGGTCAATTTGAAAAAATGTGATTCGATGTGTTCGTATATATACGAACATTTGTCATCTTGAAAATGATTTTATTCAATTCGGCAAGACGTCATTCACAAATATTATACCCGCAATAAATAACTTTTAAGTTGTTTCGATATTTCAATGTCAAATCATCGAAGTTGATTCTAAGTTAATGACGGGGAATAACTTATATATCCGATTCAAGATTACACATATCAATAAGCGATTGTAGCGTAGCGGTAAGGTACTAGGCCAGGATTCGTTAGTTTCGGGGTTCGAGCCCCGCTAGGATATATATCATTTTCATTTGTAAAAATTGTGTTATATTAACAAGTAGCGATGTACTGATAACAATTGAACATATAAAACACGATGTAACCATGTATGAAATCAATTAGTAACAACTAACGTAAATAATAGTACTGGGACCCAACTCCACATTGAGTTGGGCTAAACTTTTTTCCTTTGTGTGACTAGATATACGTTTCTTGTGTCAATCTGTTACACATTACGGTGTTTTTAAGCAGCCCACAATGCGGATGATCGACACCGTTCATGTGTTAATAAAGGGCTTTATGGGATTTAATATTGATACCGATATGTGCCAATAGTTGCACGATCTTGTGTTATTCTCCAACCCATTGGGATATTATGTTGTGTACACCGGACAGTATTAATGTAAATTGGTGTTAACTATACGGTGTTGAGTGAAATTCTTAATTTACACTAAATTTCCCATGGCAGAGTACTCGGTTAACACAAAATTGATGGACCTATATATACACCGCGCTGGTGTTAAAACGGTGTTAATTTTAACACCGATTTTTTACAGTGCAGCTTGTTTGAGCGGCGTTATCACAGGTGCAAGACTGACAATCGTGTCTCGCATAATTCCAAGCAAATGTATTTAACATTTAATGTTCCGTCATGCCGTAGTGGTAATATCTTTGTTACACCGAAAGGCCATCCATTTTATTAAACGACGGTGATGTTTAAATTATTATTATTAAGTAGTTATTTCTTCTTCTTCTGTCCGTGATGGCTTTAGGCTACTAAGCCAAGTGCCAAAGTAGTTATTTATTGTAAATATTTGCAAAATTGTATTATAATTTCAAACTTGCGTTTACTCAAGCGTAATAGAAGGTACAATGTATTTTAAAAAATCGTATATATTCACGTTACAGTACATGCATTTTGATTTGATCGAATTCAGTGGTTATATAAAGAATTTTCTTGGCAATTTTTATTGATTTTATGGTAATAGAAAAACAAGTATTGGTATTATCAATGACCTACCTGCTTAATCGACTTTGTAACACGCAGCCAATAATTGTTAGTAATAAACGTATCGCGATGTACTTCATGCAGATCAAATTTGCGCAACGTCGTTTTCGATACAGTGTAGCGAACCTGAAAAATCGTTTGCAGCTTGTTTGAGCGGCGTTATCATAGGTGCAAGACTGGCAATCGTGTCTCGCATAATTCCAAGCAAATCTATTTAACATTTAATGTTCCGTCGTGCCGTAGAGGTAATATCGTCGGGACACCGAAACGACGTTCAATGTATTAACACCGGTGATATTTAACTTACTTAACCCGAGCGTTAATTATACATTACGATGCGAGTGCATGCGTGAATTAAAGAAGTTTGCAACTTCCAGTGCCTTAATAGGTCGTGCGTGCAATACAAGCCCCGGCGGCATTAAATTTCATACGATTACCTCACTAGCATTAATTACCCGGACTCCGAGCGCTCGAGATTCCGCAAGCGATATGAATATAGAAACATATTCGTTCGCCGTTTTCTCGTGCTCTCGCTCCTTGCGCCCCGCTCTCTCGTCGCGGCTCGGGCTCAACAGAAATTTCATATTCGGCGTTTCCGCTCCCGGCAGGAGTTACGCGGCAGTATTTTTTTTTTTACTGGCAACATAATACGAATCGCGTATCGTGTTCTCGGTACTTATATATATATTTAATAAAAGCTCGGTCACTTCCAATTAAACCGATCGGTGGTTCTCCCGGCTGGCCTGACAGCATTCTCAATTAGTCGGGTTTTCGCGTGAATTCTCGACTGTACGTCGACGCAGTTCGTGTGCGGTTTGGACGGTCAGTAGTCACTTCGTCTCGCGGTCCCTGTCCTGTTACCGCGACCGCCTCTACTGCTGCGGGCGGTAAAGCGCTGCGAGACGGTTTAATGTCAAGATAGTAATGATATATTAATTACTAGAAAGTCGTTGACCATAAGTACCTGTCACATAATTCATCAGGGCTCTCCGGTGTGAGCTCTCCAGAGCACACACACAGCGCGCGCGCGCGAGCGCAACCGCCGCACCGCTATTTCTTCTCTCTTATTTCGCGAGCTCGAGAGCCCTGGCATTATCGTAATCGTATAATCAAATAATTAATGGCCATACCCGAGTTCGCTCATGATGCCTGCAGATAAATCACGATGTGGCGGTGGTTGGCCCGCGAAGGCAAGGTCCGACAGCGCGCCCGCTAAGTCGACGCATTATCGCGCACCGCGATCTCACACCTCACGATGTAAAATAATTGCACGATTTTTTGTTGTTGTTATTTCTCAAACGCCCGGGCACTTTGTAATGCGATTCAAAGGAACGGAGGGGATGAATCGAGGCGGCTCGAATTGACGAGAAATAGACAACAATATGATTAACCGCAATTTATGCGTCGAGTGGCCATACGAAATAATTTATGCGTAGATATACATTGGCTCTGTTGTCTCATTGTCTTTCACTCCGCGTGTCTCACCCCCGCCGCACGTTTGCGCGTACCCGACGAATTTATGGATGCAAATTTCATACACGCTGCCTGTTATGCGGTGACCTGTCGCTAAACACATCGAGGGCCTCCGAGCTATTTCCATCGGGTAATTAATTCCGTGGCTATCCCCCGGGGTTAATATTAAATCAATTACGCAGGGGCTACGGTATAATGAAATCATTAGAGGATGTGTTGCCGCATTGAAATTTATCCGTTCGATCGAGACCACCGTTTTACGTATGATTATATGGCCAGTGCGATTCATACGCCCGCCGTACGAGCCGCCCTCGTTCGAATGAAGCAACAATAAACGTTATGCTAAAAGCGGTAGATCAATTGCCACAAAATACTCACGTAGGAGCATCCCGTTAAAGTTCAAAATTATCATAACACATCGAACGTAGGCTTTGGCGAATTTTAACCCGTTCATTTGTGAATTAATTAAATTGTACCGAAACTTTTTCCTATTGTCTCGGGTGTGCATGTATTTGGTATCGAACGATTTCATGAGCACATGTTTTTAGCATAGAAAATGTCTTCAAAGTCAATGCCACATTCATTGGAAATTTAAGTGTTGATTTAAAAAAAGAAAACTTCGCATTATCTGTTTTCTCCGAGACTGTTTATATTTCGGATAAAAACGTATTCGGTTTTCATCTGTCTATTTCTTATGGAAACATGATTTGCTTTAGGTCAAAGTATTAACAGTCTCGAAGAAAATAGGGAAGACGATTTGTACGATAAGTTATTTGCCACAAAATACTCACGTAGGAGCATCCCGTTAAAGTTCAAAATTATGGTAACACATCGAACGCAGGCTTTGGCGAATTTTAACCTGTTTATTCGTGAATTAATTAAATTGTACCGAAACTTTTTTCTATTGTCTCGGGTCTGCATGTATGTATCGAACAATTTTGAAAGCATTTGAAAGCAATTTCACTAGAAAATGTTTTTACCGTAGAAAATGTCTTCAAAGTCAATGCCGCATACGTTAGAAATTTAAGTGTTGATTAAAAAAAACTTCCCGTTCTTTATTTTCTCCGAGACTGCTCATATATCGGATAAAAGCATATTCGGTTTTCATGCGTCTATATATTTAATACGGATACATGATTTGCTTTCGGTAAAAATATTAACAGTCTCGAAGAAAATAGGGAAGACGATTTGTTATCGACTGACGATTTGTTTTTCACATGTCCTTAAGCTTACCCATTCATTTTAGGAGTATGATTTTTGGATCTTCTCTGTCTCACTAACCTCTAATCACTGCGGCTTATAGTTAACCCTTTGTGTCACATAGGAACATAGGGTGCCCCACCTTATTTCGCTGAATTTTTAATTTTCTAAACTAATTTCTTGAGTTGAACGAGCGAGGTTTTGTTCTTATAGTGTCAAAATGTATAGCTCAAAGAATTAAGGGAAGGTTAACTACGTACGCGTACGTGAAAGAGTTAAAATGTTGAATACCTTTTCTTCCGAAACGATTATATCTATGAAATGAAAAATGAATTGTGACGCTCACTGCGTTAATCAAATACGCCCACGATTCGTATTTATTTGATAAAACCGTTTCGAAAAATTTGGACGTTATGTCGATCTTTAGCCGGGCCTTAAAAAAAGAATTCGATATTGTTGGCGGCTCGTAACTTTTGTTTCAATGTAAAATTAGACCAATTGCAGTGTATTATGTCATCTATACAAACGCGAACGTTTGCACATCAGGTTTTCTTCGTGCATTTGTAATTGGACATTACCGAGTCGAACTAAAAGAAATAATTTGTTTGACGTATCGAAGCGTTAGACGTTTTAGGAAAAAACCAACGATTTCTTTCTTTACGATATCAAATCGATAAAATTGGTTTAACGTCACAAGCAAATAGGACGTCGAACCAACAGGAATAAATCCGTAGCAGGAATGCTTATGAAATGTTACGCTGCGCACAATAAAAAAGATGCACTCGATGAGTACAAGTGCCAATAAAGATTGCACTGGATGGTGGAACAGCTGCACTGACAGGCACAATTTACGGCGGGTACGACGTTGAGCGAGACATATCTCCATCAGGATATTAGTTAATTCCGTTGGGCTCTCCGGACATTTCTATCTCGCGCAAGTCTATGAATTTTTTTTTCTTCCCGGCAAACTCGGAATTTACAGTTGCACACGAGACGGCTGATGCTCGGCAACTCGGATCCTGCACTCTCGCAGACGTTGCAATAATTCACATAAGATTTTATGAATCGTATAAGTCCGGTAATAAAATCAGAATGGTGAAAGTACAAGCGGCGAGGGGCGAGGTGAGAGGAGGTTTAACGCTGCCATCGAGGAATTTTAGTACACCTCCGAGTTACGAAATTATGTTACGACTGTTACCTACCGTAGGTACCATAACCGAGAAAACGAAACCAGAATCTCGATTGAGATCTCGTTCGAGGCAATTCGCGCACAGCCCAAGCCCCGTTGCACAACGTCTCGTCTCTCCTCCAATCACGGACAGATGTGTCTGCCTGTGGTACTTAATTTATTTACGAAAACTCCCGGATTTTCGGTGAGGTTGGAAATTGGTAACATTCGAGGCATTTCAGCGACGAACAGGTGGCCCGGTCAGCGACAGACTGATGAACGGCATGAATAAAGCCCGCTCGACCCCGTTTCGTACAACCCGCGGCGGACTCATTAAAACGCTTTATTATTTTTTAATTAAGCGGTAACGAAGGATTTATTAACGCGAACGATGAGATTCATTGAATTCAACTGGAACGTATGGAAAGAGCGAGAGAGAGAGAGAAGAAAAAAGTGATTTGGAACGGAGATTCGAAAGTCAAGTTATACCGCACACGGGAACACTGCGGTGGACCTCATTTTTATAATGGACGACGGTTTTTTAATCGAATACTCAACGTCGATAAATTAACGAACTTTTCGTCGTGAGCGGATATTCAATCGACTTCCTGCAATGAACAGCATGACAAATAAGAGAAAATAGGTATTTTTTCACCGTCACGCGACAGGTATACGATAAGGACAGCACTGCGATTATTTTGTCACTTATCAGTTAATTCCAACGATTATATCGTTGTCCAGATTCAAACCGATGTATAAACCCGAATCAGAATAGATTTTTATTACCTAGTCTGTAAGAAAAATTAATTATCTTTTCACTTTCCCGACATTCCTAATTTTTTCGTATAAAAGACAAATTCTTATCATCCATGCTTCTGGAGTATGATCGCGCTAACAATTTGCGTTTTCTCACAAACTTTCAACACACACGGAAAAAAACGTATTACACTTTTACTTACCGCCTGAGCGCATTTTACATTGCCTGAATGGGCGATGTATGACCGCGCCAAGAATTCGTGTTTGTTCACAAAATTTCAACATACATGCAAAAAAAGTATTACAGTTTTAGTTACCGACTGGGCGTATTTTACATTGCCCGAATTCGCGATGTATGAACGCGCCAAGAATTCGTGTTTGTTCACAAACTTTCAACACACATGCAAAAAAACGCATTACAGTTTTAGTTATCGACTGAGCGTATTTTACATTGCCCGAATGCGCGATGTATGAACGCGCCAAGAATTCGTGTTTGTTCACAAACTTTCAACACACATGCAAAAAAACGCATTACAGTTTTAGGTACCGATTGGGCGTATTTTACATTATCTGAATGGGCGATGTATGAACGCTGTAATAATTCGCGTTTGCTTGAAAACTTTCAACACACATGCAAAACAAGTCTTATAGATTTATTTACTGCCTGAGCGGATTTTACATTGCCCGAATGAGCGATGTATGAACACGTCAAGAATTCGTGTTTGTTCACAAACTTTCAACACACATGCAAAAAAACGTATTACAGTTTTAGTTACCGACTGGGCGTATTTTACATTGCCCGAATGCGCGATGTACGAACGCGCCAAGAATTCGTATTTGTTCACAAACTTTCAACACACATGCAAAAAAAAGTCTTATAGTTTTATTTACCGCCTAAGCGTATTTTACCTTGTCTGAATGGGCAATGTATGAACGCTCTAAGAATTCGCGTTTGCTCACAAACTTTAAAAAAACATGCAAAAAAACGTACTACACTTTTAGTTACCGACTGGGCGTATTTTACATTGCCCGAATGGGCAATGTATGAACGCGCTAACATATAACTTTCAACACACACATGCAAAAAAACGTACAATAGTTTTACTTACCGTCTGAGCGTATTTTACATTGACTAAACAGTTCGAGACAATGTAGGTGGCGTCGGTCGAATTGCCATGAGATTCTATTGGGCCTGTACCGCCAATAACTGTCGATAATATTAGTAAAAACCCACAAACAAAAAAATCAACATTTGCGATGAACTTCGATTTTCAAGTAAATTCGAAAAGTTTCGTAAAACTTAAAGTAGCATATCTCTCCGTGTTTCCGGCGTGACCCCGGGCGCGGTAGCGGCTCCTCCCCCTCGCCCTTAATTGTTTATTGCCCGAGCGAAAATGTAATTTCTGCGAAGCGAGACCACCGGAAGTTGGCTGTTAAATGGCAAAACGAACGACGGGACGAGAGTAGCTGTTACGAGAGCCGGAGCGCAAGGGTGGAGACGGAGAAAGTTCTGTCTCTCCGTCTTTCCACCGAGGATCGTCGGCGCTCTTGCTACTTCTCGCCGTGCAAGAAAACCTTCGGCCCTAAATCTCTGCCTGGCAATTAAACGCTGGTGGAGATTACGCGGTGTAGACTCCACGAGGGCCGCATCTTTTTCTTCTTGTTCTCTTCGAAAGGAATGAGGTATACCGGCGACCACGAAGCGGCCGCAAGGGAGGCAAGCGAGAATGAAATAGAATGAGGTTGATATAGCGGAAGATGCGAGGAGGGAATGAGGTGATTCTTTTTTGCGGTCGAAATCGCAGCGGAGTAGGAAAGAGAGCGGAAAATTACGGGACAGCAATCGACTGGCCAGCTTCCGCTGCCAATGCAGTAGCCAGCAAGTTCGTGGTGGTTCACGTTTGTCGGCTGTGAGAGCAGGTAAGCCGAGCGTTTTCACGCTCCGTCCGCCAGCGACGTCTCCATCAAGAGACGTGGCGTATCGGTTCCTCCATTCCTTCCGTCCTCCCAGTCCCCGCTCTCCTTTCGCTCGCTTCGCGTCACCCTCGTCCTATTTGCAATCCGAGCTGCATGTATGGCCAAAGCGTAATTAGAAGCGAGGAGGTCGTGTGCTTGAGTCACGGGAGACTCGAATCAAGTTGAGTCGTCGACGCAACGGGGCGTGCATCGAGGAGAGGAGGCCCTTGAATTAATTCAACGTCCTTGGGCGATTTGCATTTCCAAGTCCCAACAGTCGAGTGGGCTGATTTCGGGCTCACCCTCTGTACGCCGAGTTATCGAGAACTCTCCGGTTCTCGCGTGTACGTTGTAATGCACAACACAGAGGGTTATGTACATGGAGCGAGGGAGATGATGTGCGGTAGGAAGTTTGGATAATTGCATCCCTCGCCGGGCACTTTATTGACATTAAGTTTAATCCCAGGCTTGGAAGTCGAAAGAGTCCAATCTGCGGCTAACAGCTGAATTGACAAAAAATTAATACTTCCCTGACTCGATATCACCAACGCAAGAGCATTGATTCGAGACATAAAAAATGGTGTACAAAGTGTACAATATTTGGCTTCGACAAATGTGAGACGGATACAAAAGCAGGCTTTCACAAAGGCTCTCGTCGTTGAACGGGCCACCATCGAGCGAGCCTTCAGCGCAGCAGAAATTGCAGGAGCACGCCGCCGCGTTGCTATTGATGGGCCGGAAGACTTATGTGTCGGGGCACATTTGTTCGGCCATTAATCGAGGTAGGGCGAGCCGTGCTTCGTTTGTTCGTTCACCAGTAGTTCGTTCTCCTCTGTCTTTCTCCGCTGTTATTCTCGGTCTTACCTCCTCGTTGGTAACGTTCGTTCATTCTCGTTCGCGCCCAACGACGGCGGTGGCAACGGCGTGCCCGACCCGAGCGTTCACGGGTAAAGTAGCACCCGGGCTCAGGACCCGGAGGGTGATTTATCCCAGTCGCCCCCGGGCCACCGCCTCCCTAATCTCTTCGCTCGCGTCTCCCGTTAACCCCGCGTTATCCTCTCTGTTCATCTTCTTGACTCTTGGCCCTTACTTCCTGCTCGGCGTGGCACAGCTAGAACTGCGTTTCCTATAGCTCTTTTCTTCCCTACCTTTCCTCCGCCACTACCCTTCTCCCTTTTTTCAACTTCCCTTCTTTTTCCACCATGGATAGACCGAGAAAGAGTAATAACCCCTCTCCACTTTGCACAGCAACGGCAATGAATCACTTCTTCTATCTCCGCGAGGATCCGCTGGGATTCGTTTAACCCGATACAGACTCGGGGAGTGAGAGAAAGAACGTGGTCGTGACAAATTCACGCCACCTAACAGCCTCCCTCCATGCATTTTCGCGGAGCTTTTCCGCTGCCTACTGTGTCGGGACGGAAGTGAGTTAAAGACAGAAAGCAAGCCAAGAATACTTGCAATCCCGGCTGTGTACGCGGAGGGTCTATTGCGTCTTTTCACGACAGAGTTTTGGGTAAAAGTGGCTGAGTGGGATCAATGCCAGATCTGATTTAAGTATGGCCACGGGGAATTGTACACATTATATCAATTGTATAACATTGTTTAATTTTAAGCCACACACTCTTCAATAGATTCGGCACAGTTTTCCTCTTTTGGCTCGTTTTCATCTCTACTATCTTGAAA
>JAPYZC010003213.1:0-25446 GCA_030522665.1 Ichneumoninae sp. A BG-2022a | reverse complement strand
CGTTTATTTTTCTGAATACGTATGAATTTTTTCAGATTTTTAAGTAATCGTTGATTTTTGTTCTATAAAAAAAAAATAAAAAATCAACGATTACTTAAATATCTGAAAAAATGCATACCTCTAGTATACATGATTTTTTCAGATTTTTACACCATGAAGAAGTACTTGCAATTTTCTCTTCTTGTTGTCGAACTTATGCGAAGTCAGCGCACAGCGAGTTTGCCTCCTTAAGGAGAAAAAGAAAAATTGCCTCGTGACGACTAAACGTGGCTGAGATCAATATCGATCCGCCGGAATTTAATTACTCTTGAGCGTCACTCTTGGTCCAGGATAACGAGAGATCTACGTGACGCGTGTTCGGTTTACATCGCTGTTAGAGGCTCGGAAGGGGGGTCGAAGCGTATGCTGCGAATTCGCGCGAGCTCGAAGCCGAATTCTTCGTGTCCCATATACGGCGCGGCCGGGTGATTGCGCCCCGCGGGTCCATCACCGATGTGGAGCGCGGCTCTAAGAGTGCACTTACAGTGTTCCGTCTGTTATCCTCTTCGCAATGCTTTCGCCCGCCCAATATGGCGAAGTGCGTTGAGAACACGCGTTTAAAAATTTTTAATCAAACATTTTTCACAATTGAAATGCGAAATTAAGTAGGTCGAATTTAACTAGGTTGGAGCGGTTCACACTAATAAAGTCAGTGCTACATTTTTTCAGTCGTTCATACACTCCTTTAGGCACCTATTGATTGTAGTGAGTGGTTAATTGCATTCCAGCAGATGTCCCTGATCTAGAAAAGCATTAATTGTAATGGATTTGCACAAATATTAACTGGTTTGCGTTAATTTTCAAAAAGGTACATATTCGTTTAGTTTTGTGAAAGAATGATCCATAATTTTTCCTCGTTAGTGCAGTTTGAAAATTAATGAACGGTATTGGAAGCTTTCTTACATAAACTGGTACTGAAATTGCAAACGAACGCGTTGCAATTTTAAGGTAAGTTTTTATTTTGAATATCCGGTATTTGTAATTTTACGAAAAAGGACCTTAATGCTCAATTAATGTAAGAAACGTGAACAAATTTCAAGCTTCAGTACAATAAATTTACCATTTATTTTTGCACTGTACGATAGTATTTTCCGTTTAAAAATGACAGCTGATTGTTTATGAAGGAATGTCCTCGATGAATAAGCAAAAGGCCGTCATTTTTTTAAACGGCAAGTACTATCGAATATCTGGACAGTGAATTCGTAGAGCATCTTTTACGGGAGAGAATGAGCCGTAATCCATCAAAATCTCGAAAAAATTACGAATTATTCTTTGAAAAAACTGAATGTACCTTTTCGAAAATTAGCACAAATCATTTAATATTTTTGCAAATCCATTGCAATTAATATTTTCCTAGGGTAAGGACGTCAGCTGTAATACAAATAACCATCCACTATAATCAACAGCGTAAGCGTTTGCATAAACGATTTAAAAAATTTAGCACTCATTTGACTGGCGTGAACCTCCTTAAGAACTTCGCTGCCGGCGAGGCGACGCTGCCGAGTCTTCCCTGCGAGGATAGCTCTCCGCCTTCGCCGAGATCAACGGTTAATCGCTTTCCAAAATGGTATCGAATCACCGAGCGATTCAGCGAACGTGCGCGCCTGCACCAGCATGTGGAATAATCTCGCTGAATTCTATAATACCGGTGGAGATGCTGAATGCTCGCGACCGCCGATCGCAGCTTGTAACCCCGTGGCCATAAATCGTATATGGCTGCGCGAGTCATCGGTCCGGCACAGTGTCCTATAAAATCCTCGGATCTGTCCTACCAGCTCGAACTCTCTCCACGGTCCACGCGACAATTACCGCGCTCAGCTAAGTAATCTGATGGACGTAAAATCGTGAACGCGATTTGGAAAATCCAACTTACGCAATTTATCGAAACTGCATCGATTAAAAATCGCATCGAAAAAAATACATAGTTTTTAATTTAACAAAAACTTGGCACACGTTGAATCTCTTCGGATGTAAAATCGTGAATGCGATGGGGAAAATCTAACTTACGTAATTTATCGAAACTGCATTGCTCAATGTTCGACGAGACATTGTCTACACCGATAATAATTTTATATTTACTTTTTAATAAGAAAAAAAAACTATGCCCAAAAAAGACTATGAAAATCCAATTTACGTAATTTATCGAGACTGCATCGATTAATGTTCGACGAGACATTGCATACACTATAATAACTTTATTATAGTGTTATAATAATTTTATACCTACTTTTTAATAAAAAAAAAAACTTTGCATATATTGAATCTCTTCAGATGTAAAATCGTGAATGGGATGGGGAAATTCCAACTTACGTCATTTATCGAAAATGCATCGATCAATGTTTGACGAGAAATTGCCTATACTGATAATAATTTCAGACCTATTCTTTGATAATAAAAAAAATCTTTGCATGTGACATTGAATCTCTTCGGAGATAACAATTCGGGCTCTCGAACCGTTCGATTGTTATTCTCACCGAGGGCTCTCGAGACGGGTCGGGAAGTGATATTCGATGTACTTCACCCGCGGAGAATAACACATGAGAGCCCGTCGCGAAGTTTACTTCAAGGATACTTCGACGCGACACGCGCCGAGAGTATAAAAAATTGAGCGCACCAACAAAAGCTTTCAGGTGTAGTTTGTCTCACGTCCGCATGTTGCGACGGAACGTACATACATATTCATACCATAGAAGGAGAGGAACGGACCAAAATGGACCACCGTAAAACGCTAAAAATAGTCCATATTGCCCCGCTTTGGTGAAATTTTTGTGAGATGTGACAAATTAATGTCGAAAAAGGGACGAGATTTCGAGCTCGCTCCCCATTCCGTGACGAAGTTTATTTCAATGATATCTCAACTCTACACGCGCCGATAGTATAAAATTGAGCGCAACGAGAAAAGGTCTCAGATGTTGTTTGTCTCACGTTCGCATGTACAGTAAAAAATGATTTCATAAAATCAGAATACGAAGTTTCGTAAAAATTATTTTGTTAAATAAGTGACAAACTCGTTTGTCCCGGTTTGAATATACAAACCTATTCTTTTATTTCCCGTCTCATTGACAATTTTAGTTTGCACTTTTCTTTGCAAAACTGGAGCCGGATCGTGCAGTCGAAAAATTAACAAATAAATTCACGGACAATAAATTGTTATAAACAGTTAAAACAGTAAAAACGTACATATATATTCATAACATAAGGAGGGTGGGGGGCAAAACGGACCACCGAAAAATGCTAAAAATTGTCCGTTTTGCCCGTGTTTTGGTGAAATTTCCGTGGAATTTGTCAAGACAATACTGAAAGCATGATGAGAGCTCGCCTTCCGATTTCGCTGCATATTCCGCGGCTTCTCTCTCGACCTCGGCAATCAAAACGAACTTCGCAAACTCGCGGGGCCCGCGTTCGCGGCGAGAGGTGAACGCGCGCCCGTTCACCTCTCCTCGTCGTTGCTCCCGCTGGCGAACGATTTTTCGCAGACACCCACGTCGCGACACGGTAGTTCACCTCGGCTCTGCCCAGCAGCGAGCACGTCCCTCGGCCAAGGCGGAGAGGAGAATCCAAGGAGCATCGCTGCCACGATACCGGCGAGTGAGCGGGAGTGAGCCCAGTGCGAGAGGAGAGAATCGCGGACGCGAGAAACGCGAATGGGAAGGAGCGAGAACGAGGGAGGAAGAGCACGCGAGATCAGCGTGCTCGAGTACTTGCACTGTACAGTGCACTCCACTGTGCCATATAAATATATATGTCTATATATATTTATATATATATATATATATATGTATATACATATATACACGTATGTGTATGTATGTACGTATAAAAGTATAAAAGTATGTATATATGTATATATGTATAAAAGTATGTATATGTGCATGTGGAGGATAGAGACGATCTTGGAGCGTACGCGACGAGCATCAGCAGGGCGAGATCGACCTTGACGTGGTAATAGGCTGTAAATCCCGATCTTTATGCCCAGATATGTACGCTTCCACGTTCGGGCGGTTCCCCGGCTATACGAGGGACTCGGTTATTTTGCCGGGTAAAAAGGAAGCGAGAGTGAGTCTCGATATCCTCCCCGTGCTCCCGACGCGATTTAATAACGTGTACAGCGCGCAAACTTCACCCCCGAGCATTATTTTTTCTGCCTCGGTCAGATAAATAGCGAGAGATAGAGTCGCACAGCCTCCGGGGCATATAACGCCGGTGTAAACGATACCGGGATACAGATTGGCCTTTCGCTTTTGTGCGGAAAGGAGTCTCCAATCCTCGGGAGAGTCAGACATCGAATTTTCTTTTTTTATCATGTAGTAAGATTTTTGTTTTATTTTTACATTGGTGGATAGTGTCGAATAAAAAAAAATACTTCCAACTCTATTAGTGGAATATCCTGGGGCATCTTTGAGTTCAATTTCGGACGATCTTGGAAATCGATCGGTACGACTTTTGAGCGGAAAGGAGTCTCAAACCCTCGGGAGAGTCAAACATCGAACTTTTTTATTTTTATTATGTGGTATGATTTTTTATTTATTTTTGCTTTGATGAATCGTCAAATAAAAAAAATTCCGAACTCTATTAGCTAATGTATTGAGCATTTTCGAGATCAATTTCGGACGATCTGGGAAATCGATCGGTACTGCCTTTGTGCGGGAAAGAGTCTCGACCCCTCAGAACCGTCAGACATCGAATTTATTTATTATTATAATATGGTACAAATTAAAATTTTTTTTTAATAAAAAAAATTATTTCGAACTCCATTAGCGTTATATCTTGAGCATCTTCGAGATCAATTTCGGACGATCTTGGGAATAGATGGGTACGGCTTCTGAGCGGGAGGAGTCTCGAACCTTCATGAAAGTAAGATCTCGAGCTTTTTTTATTACGTAGTACGAATTTGTTATTTTGTTTTAATGGATCGCGAAATTAAAACAAAATTTCGAACTCTATTAGCGGATTATCTTGAGCATCTTCGAGATCAAATCGATGGATAGTGCTATCGAGCGGGAAGGAGTCTCGAAGCCTTGGGACAGTCAGACATCGAACTTTTTTTATTATTATATAGTATGAATGTTTTACTTTTGCTTTGATGGATAGTCAGAAAAAAAAAATCGGAACTCTATTAGCGTTATATCTTTGAGATCAATTTCGGAAGATCTTGGAAATCGATTGCCGCGCGCCCGGAATCTCTGCGGGACTTGTTATTTTCGCTTCTTGGGGGGATACGAGTCGCGAGTCCGCGGAGCGTTGAATCGGGCCAGTTTATACGACCCTTTGTCCCGGCTATTCTCCGTAAATGGTTATCCAATTTGTTTTCTGGGTGCTTATCGCAAATCCCCGTCGCGATTTTTCGCTCCCTCTCCGTTCGTCTCGCGATACGTACGCGCGCTAACGGACAACACAAACGGTCGTAATTAAACCTTTCACTCGATCCCTCTTTGGTCCGCGAGTCCGTTGTCGTCGTTGCGAGTCGTAGCTGCGGCAACTCTACAGCGGGCGCCGAAGCGGCGTCGTCGTTGGTGCCGCGGACACTATTATTAAACCCCAGAATAGCTAGGGTAAAAGTGGTGAATATGGCCCACCTCGATTAACACGTTAATCAATTATATATGGACCGGTCGCATATACAGTATATGAAATTTCATTGACACGTATGTAAGAATATTGCGTTACCGGTATATTAAAAACAATATTGTTTGTATAATATTTGTAATAATAATATAATTTTCATATACGGATGTCTTAATTTTCAATGCCATCACCGGTAATTTTAATATACAGGTATTGCATTTGAGACTACCTTATTAAAATTCAAATACTATGCAAATGAATTCTAATTTCATATACTGGGATTGTATATTTTTCATGAAATTTTGTATATTAAACGTGTTGTAAATTTCTTAACATTTTTTACAGTGTATAACGAGCAAATAGCGACGAAAAAATTACTAATCTAGGGAAGGCTGGGGCAAAATGGACTACTGTTAACAATTTTTCGTAGGACATAAAAAAGGAAAAGAATTATAGAGTGCCAAAAAAATAATGTTAATATAGAGAACCTCGGGGCAAAATGGACTAGTGTCAACAATTTTCCGTGGTCCACAAGAAAAGGAAATTAATTATAGTGTGCCAAAAAAGATTATTAATAGGCAAGCCCCGGGGCAAATGGACTAGTGCAAACAATTTTTCGTGGGGCACAAGAAAAGGAAAAGAATTATAGCGTGCCAAAAGAGATTATTAATAGGGAAGCCCCGGGGCAAAATGGACTACTAACGATTTGTCGTTCGAGGTAAAAAAAAATTATAGAGTGCCAATCAATGATTCTGGATCTCTATGTCGTCATACGATTGCCTACCTAAAAGAAAAAAAATTGCGGCCGTTCGTTGCACGTGAAAAATTATCGCGTCAAAAGACACCGGTGTCTCTTGCCGAGATTAGAACCGCCGAGCAATTAATAAGAACCATGTAAGTGCATGAGCGGCAAACTCGCCGCTGCGCCGAGACGAAGACTATGGGATTATTTGTCAGCGGACGCCGGCGAGCTTCTAAGAATATCCTGACGAATACGGATTCTCGGTGTAACGTTCGCAAAACGGGAGCGATATGTGTCTCGTTAATGGAACACTGAAGATTTTATTACCGAAGAGTTAACGCGAAGAGTGATTAAGTAACAGAAGGACAAGTTTCTATGTAACAAACGACTTCTTGTTAGCGCTGCGATTTGACAAAATTCTTTTCCTCTTCGCTGCGTCCGGATCGGGGCAGAACGGACCATTTGTACCAATTTTTCGCGGAAATTAATAAAATGAAACAAACTACACTGAGAAAGATAATAGTAATTTCTACTATATAGAATAGTTCCCGCACCCAGAAAAATAATTTATTTGACGGCTACCGTTTATTTGGTTTAAGTAAAGTATTTATTTGATTTAAATAAATATTTAAATAAATGATATAAATATTTATTTAAATCAAATAAATATTTTACTTAAACCAAATGAACGGTGGACGTCAAATAAATTATTTTTCTGGGTACGGGGGGGAACGTCTATATAGATAGTTTCTGATAGTATACATTGCATTGGTTGCAACCATGATTTTTTGTCATGGTCGTAATTATACAATGTAGACATTCCCCCTAAGAACTATTTTTCATGGTAAAAATTCAGTATTGTTGCTTTCACTATGTAATTTTTTCTTAGTGTAAATTCAAGTAATAAAAAAAAACTCTCGTCGGAAATGGGAGGTCCGTGTTGCCCCGCTCTTCCTCATGAATCAGACACTGCGAATAAAATTGTTTAATTATGCGATTTCCGCGGTCGACGAAGCCAGCTGGCCAACATTATAATGCGCACAGGGAAATAAGGAGGAAAAAAAAAAGAAACAGCGTGAGATTTTGCGTATTTGGCTTACCTTGATGTCCAAATGTGCGATATTTCTCTCGTGGAGGTAGGCAAGTCCTTCCACAAGTTGTTTCACGAAGTGCACCACGTCACCCTCGAGCGGAACTAAATCACCGTCTATGAGAGTCTGCAGATCTCCTCCGGGTGCGCTAGAGGCAGAGAGAAACATTTCGTAGTCATTGTCTTTGTCGCGATTTCGCTCGTACACTCGCCACAGTCAACGTCATAAATAATTCATAGCCCGGTGCACGGACTGCCTATATTTTAAACACTGTGTATCGTTAAAACGTTATATACTCACTACTCCATGACCAAGATGATCTCCTTCGGTGTCTCGTAAACGTCGTGAAGACGAACGACCCGTGGCGATTGCGAGCACAGCGAGAGAAGAGCTATTTCGTGGCGAAGTTCGGCGCTACAATCGGTGTTGAAACGATTTCTCGAGGAGTACTTTGCGGCGTACAAAGTCCCGGTCGATCGGGAACGGCATCGATACACGCTCGCCCACTGACCACTGAAAATTAACGGTCCATTTAACACTTTCAATCTCTTAAGACTTTGTAACTTCAATGCATCTTTATTTTTTCAAATACGTGCGCTACTTTATCTCAGCCGGGTCGATTTTATATAAAATTCTGAATAACGGAAGGAACTCGTAGTTCCTTCGGATGGAAATGTTAACATTAATGTCAAGGGTAATTCGAATTGTGTACGGTAAAAGGTAATATGAATGGAAGTAAACGAAGGCCAATATTCGTAATAAGCGACAAGCGTGAAATGGAAACTTGATGGTATGCGACGCATAATTTCTTTTAAAACGTGCAAGACTTTATAACTTCGATACAGCATTATTTATTCAAATACGAACATCTATTTTTTTTCGCAACCAGATCGATTTCATATAAAATTCTGAATAACCGAAGGGACTCATAGTTGTCTCAGATCTAAATAGTAACGTTGTGACGGGTAATTTGAAAATTGTCGACAAAATTTAAGAAACGTAAGGAAGTGATTGATTTCGTAATGATATTATTCGTAATGATATTATTCGTAATGATATTATTCGTAATGATATTATTCGTAATGATATTATTCGTAATGATATTATTCGTAATGATATTATTCGTAATTATATTATTCGTAATTATATTATTAGTAATTATATTATTCGTAATTATATTATTCGTAATGATATTATTCGTAATGATATTATTCGTAATTATATTATTCGTGATGATATTATTGGTAATAATCGACAAGCGCGAAACGGAAACCAGCATGCGACGGGTGATATTTTTTATGACGCAATTATGGTGCATCGAAGTTACAAAGTTTTACCAATTTGTAGCTTCGATGCATCATAATTGCTTCAGATATAAATATTGTCACGTTAATGTCGAGGGTAATTCGAAAATAGTTGGAAAAAAATTCATAAACGGAAGGAAGTGATTGATTTCGTAATGATAGGCTAATATTCGTAATAATCGACAAGCGTGAAACGGAAACATGCCGGTATGCGACTGGTGATCGATGCGTCTGGAAGCAATCGTGCACCGAGGAATCGTGGATTGATCGATTCATCATTCAGAACGCGAATGGCGCGAGTTATATAGGCGGATTTAATGATCGTCATCGAAGATTCCGAGCGTCTCACCGCGCGGCAAGGTCGGCGCCGCGGCGCTCGGCAAGGCTACGCATCATATTTTCTCTCGAGTCTTGGCTCTCGCGATTCAACGAAGGGACGCACCGTAATCGAGGTCCAGATCGTTTCGTGCAATACATCCGAATAATTGTTCTTTACTTTTTTTTTTTATGACTTCATACTGGAAACACGTCACGTACGGTTAGAAAATCTCATTTTTAGACCGGAAGTGACGTTAGGGTAAAAGTGGTGAATATGGCCCACCTCGATTAACACGTAAATCAATGATATATGGACCGGGCCATATTCCCCACTTTTACCCTATGCTGAAAAAAGTTCCTCCTGGTTAGAAATTCTCATTTTTAGACCGCAAGTGATCTCATGCCGACAAAAAGTCACGTCCGGTTATAAAATCTCATTTTTCGACCGGAAGTGACGCCACACCGAAATTACGTCACTTCCGGTTTGAACTTCTCATTAAATGATATGAACCAATTTATACCCAAACAAAAGTCACTGCTGGTTTGAAAATCTCATTCTTCGATTGGAAGTGATGTATTTCCGGTGTGACGTCACTTCCGGTCGAAATATGAGATTTTCAAAACTTAAATGACGATTTTGCGATAAATTTCCGTAAATCTTAATTTTCGGTGTAAAAATTCCATAGTCCATAGCGACAGCTCAAAACACTCGAGCGACAACAACCGAATGACCTATATAATGGAAAGATCGGCATTTGACTAAAACCGTGAAAAGTTTAATGATATTCCGGTCACGATGCCCAGGGACATTCACTGCTAGAGTACCTCGAACTCCTCGCTCGTTGAGCTCGTGTATATATAGACCCGGAGAGGGGAACGATACCTCGAATTTAATGTCAAAGATTAATTCTCATAAAAGTCAGTACACGGCCTCCAGAAGGACCGCGCAATTATTCCACTATGACAAGCGTGCGGTTTACCGTGAGCCTTGCCCGCCTCTAGTTTGGCTCCTGCCTCTCGCGCCGGATTCCCGATCGAAACGAGCGTGGCGAAAAGTAATCTGCACCGTGTCAGACAAACTCTCGACTCGAATACTCTCTCGCATACCGAACGAAAATAATACGGAGAAGTATATGCAGCGAGTGCGAAGCAGCATTGTGCACTTTAACGAAAGTGATTTACACGAATGCCCGCGCCGCTGCGGCACCATATACGCGTTACGGACACCAAAATCGATCCTCTACAAGGTGGATTAAAGTTAACGCGGTCAGTGATATATGCGCGGGCATCGTTTATTTCCGTTTCGTTGGACTCTCCGCTCTCCGCCCCGGTTGTCGTCGTGTGTACACGATTTATCGTCACATATTACTTACAACAATGTTCGCCACTATGGTTTATCGATTCCTCGAGTAGCTGCGGTCACTGCGGTTTAACGTGATCGATTCCTTGCCGATCCGTTTATTTATAGATCGGCGCTCTATATCGGGATCTAATCGAGGGATGACTGTAGCGATTTATTTTGCACGGTGCGAGTGTCTGTCGAAAACTGCAGGGTTATTTTTTTTTTTAGTGAAGGGGAATTTAAAGCGCTCTTTTGTGCAACAGGATTAAGATCGATGGAAAGTAAAAAAAACACTATAGTCTTCTTTTAAGATATTCAAAAATAAAAAATGAGAATTGAATTCGTCGCAGAGTAAGACTCAAGGGATCGGCAATTAGCCTCAATATTTTTTCGTTTATTTATAGATCGGCGCTCTATATCGGGATCTAATCGAGGGATGACTGTAGCGATTTATTTTGCACGGTGCGAGTGTCTGTCGAAAATTGCAGGGTTATTTTTTTTTAGTGAAGGTGAATTTAAAGCGCTCTTTTGTGCAACAGGATTAAGATTGATGGAAAGTAAAAAAAACACTATAGTCTTCTCTTAAGATATTAAAAAATGAAAATGAGAATTGAATTCGTCGCAGAGTAAGACTCAAGGGATCGGCAATTAGCCTCAATATTTTTTCGGGCTCTTTCGTACAAACACATATATAGAAAGAACATAATGCCTTCTTTCACGACGAAACGCACCTGTAACACAAAAAGTCGACACCCTTCGAGCTCGCGCTTTCGAGTAGTTAAGTGCCCGCTTGGCCCATTTCGAAATAATTACCGAGTTCGTTTGATTCCTCGGACGCGCATATAAACCTGTGGCAATAAATAATAATAATACAAAAAAAAACACACACACAAAGAAGTTGACGGAATTCGTTCCACGTGCGCTCTGACGTTTCGTCATATTGTCAACTACTTATAAGTATATCGTTAATGAATTTATTATTACGGGTTTTGCGAGTCGGCGATTTATACACGCGATAATTACTGAAAATTGCTGGTCCCCGCTACCGTCGAGATTGCGTATCGATTATTCGTTACGACGCTCGATTGCGAAGTGTCGAAATCGATTTTATAAAAAAAATAATAAATTGAACGCGCGCTTAAGTGAGTTATGAAAAATTAATTACGCTTCCCTCCGGAGTACGCGAAGGCCTCGCGATGATCGCTTAATTTTTCTGTAACACGCAGCCTCTCTGGACCGTTTAAGAAAAATCCCTTCCCCTTGCGAGAAACCGAGATAGTAAAATTTCGGGGATCTTTGTATTCAAAATATTCTCAAAGCAGGTACTACTCTAGTTAGGTAGTAAAATGTATAAAACTAAATAATAATATCTACTATAAAAAATATTGAAAATAATACGATCGCTAAAATCTTAAATATAATTTTTTTACATCGCTTATAAAAATTAAGATTAATAAAAATTCCATTATGTTGTTTAATAAAGATGTAGCGTTCCACGACAGGATTGAGAGGACTCGCGAATTTACGTAGGTTAGGTAGACACAGGTCTCTTATTGCGCGAGAAAGTAAAAAAGCGTGATAAATTTTTTTTAAATTCCATTCCGCATTGCGAGAAACCGACATAGTAAAAATTCAGCGATCTTTATATTCAAAATATTCTCACAGCAGCAACTATTTCAGTTTTATCTGCTATAAAACATCTTTACAATATTAAGATCGCTAAAATCTTAAATCTACATTTTTTTTTACTGCAGGTATGAAAATAAAAATAAAAAATATTTTCTTGTGTTATTTAATAAAAATGTAGCGTTCCGCAACGGGGTTGAATGGACTCGCGAATTTACGTAGGTTAGCGGAGAAACAGGTCTGGTATTGCGCGAGTAAATAAGCAGCGTGATAAATTTTCTAAACAGTGCGGCCGGCCTAGATGTCCACTGGGTAGACAATATAATGGCGCCTGTAGATCTCTCTATAGCGTGGTTTATGCACACAGGCTCTGTCCGTGTCGGGCATTGAATGGGCTGAGACCGATTAAATCAACTTCATTAGAGTTGCAAAAACGTTGTGTGGCAATTGTGCCCGCGCTACCGAGTTGGATATCGTTACTGGTAACGAGTTATCAATACAAGCGAATACCACCCATTAAATTCTGCATTAACATACACATGAATATGAAACGAGCTAAAGTTCATACTCGAGCCCGGGGTTGTATACATGTTCTATATACGACTCGAAACGATCTCTATCGCGTAACAGCTTCTGCACCGTAAATACGCTATAATAATCCACCGAGATTTCGAAAAAAAAAAAATGTACTTGTATTACATTTTCTACGATTCATATAATCATCGCCTTGAATTACCGATAATTTAATATCGCCACGAGCGGATTTAACGGACCGATGATCAACAAGCATATTACGGACTCGGATATTATTTCCAAATCGCCGATGATTCAATCGTGCGGTGTCAAATTGTAAAAAAAAATCTCATAGAATCGTATACGAGGTGACCCTTCGAGCGTGCCGTTAAGAAAAACATAAAACAAAAAATACGTTGAGGAACCATCTAAGCCGATTTGTAAACTCGGTCGCCCACGAAAGGCCAAAAAAAATGTTGAATCCACGCGTTTCGTCTAACGGCTACACGCTCATATGTTAGGACTACGAAACGATGGACGAGAGATTAGAGGCCCGCTTGACAGTGTCGCGGTCGTCACCTTTACGTTTTTTTTTCTCATGATATTCTCGTCGAGGAAATCACTTCTTTCGTCGCATGTCCAGCCGCGAGAAGGCACGGCGATCGTAGATCGATCGTCCAGATTAATTTGATAAATCTATGATCTACGCGATTTTAATACGTTGTTTCAGAGCGCTCGGAGCGCTGCGGCTGTGGAAACGATAATCCGGACGATTATATCGGGAGCGTTGCCCAAGAGAGTCATTACTCATTCAATTACGGTCCCGCGTGCAGTAAGTATACCTTTTGCTCTGTACGACGAGCGAGGGGGATTTACCCGTGTTTTGCTTATTTAGCGACCGTTAACCCCCCGTACGACCTGACGGTCCCGTCACGCCTTGTCCGCCTCGCACCGAAGCTAGTAATTATCGCGGACCTAGTTTGCCGCCACGGGCAATTAATCGGTACAATAAATATGATTAATGCCTGACCCGCGCCCGTAGATCGCGTCTCTTTAACACGTCTCGCCGAGACTCGAGATTCTGGTTCCCCGTCTACCGTGACGAATTAATGTTAAGCCGCGCTAATTAATCTCCACCGGTGCGAGTGTTCTTTCGTCTGCATTGACGTTCATCGCTTGCCGTTCATTCAGGAATAAGACGTTCGCATCGTTGTCGCAGACCGGTCGAACGGACGAGGTGAACATTAACCCTTGGACTTCCAGCGTTGCGCATGCGCTACGTAGACAAAAAAGCTTTTTTTATGTTTTTTGCAATTTTGGTAGAAAAAATTGTAGAAAACATTTTGCAGACAGTAATGCGTCCCAGAGAAAGATTTTTATTGGAATTTCAAGATTTTTTAATCAGAATTTCAAGATTTTTTAATCAGAACTTCAAGGTTTTTTAATCAAAATTTCAAGATTTTTTAATATGGATTTGAAAATTGTTAAATAGGAATTTCAAGATTTTTTAATAGGAATTTCAAGACTTTTTAAATCAGAATTTCAAAATTAACAATGGTATTTATTTGAATTCCGGTTCATGGAACGAGAGCGAGTTTCATCACAACCTTCGATCAAAAACTTGCGATTTCTTGAATTTGCCGTGCAATGAAAGTTTAAGGTCAGGATAGAGAATGACCAATGGTCAACGACATTTTTAAAATTTATTTATCCCATTCTCCACTGGGTTCTTGACTCTTGGCCCCAATGACTAGATCTCGACACCTTGAGGGAGACGCGAACGTTTACGAGAACACCGACTCTCCATAGACTCGAAATCCAAGTAAGGTCACACACCGAGCTACGCCGCCGCAGAGACGTTCGCCAGGAGCATAATCGCGTCCTCGGTAAGTAGGTGCTTCACTTTAATGAACAGTAATTTCCACCTACAGAATAGTGATTTGTAACCAATGGGTTTAGAAAATGTACCTAAAAATATGATTATAAGGGTCTCGAAAGCTCCCGTTGACCCAGAAATTTTTTGCGTTACATTCGGTCCTGATACGTTCCGGAAAAGGCCAAACGCGGCCCCGGCGAGGCCTCGATGTAACGCTCAAAAATGTCAACCTACAGGATAGCCATTTTTAACCACTGAGTTTAAAATCTTGATCTAAAAATGTGATTATAAGTGTCATGAAAGGTTCCGTCGTCCCAGCATTTTTTGAGCGTTACATTCGGTACGGAAACGGTCAGACCCCGGCCCCGTCAAGACTCCGTTGTAACGTTACAAAATTTCAACTGACAGGATACTGATTTGTAACCGTAGCGTTTGGAACCTTTATCTACAAAATATGCCTGCAAGGGTCTCGGAGGCTTCCGATGCCCCAGAAATTTTAGATCGTTACATTCGTTCCCGACACGGACCGGAAAAGGCCCGACCAGGCCCCGGAAAGGTCCCGATGTAACGCTCAAAAATGTGCACCTACAAGATAGCGATTTCTAACCACTGGGTTTTGAATCTTGATCTAACAAAGTGATTATAGGGGTCTCGAAAGCTCCCGTTGCCCCAGAAATTTTGGAGCGTTACATTCGTTCCTGAATCGGTCCGGAGAAGGCCGGACGAGGCCCCGGCAAGGCCCCGATGTAACGCTCAAAAGGTACGAACCTAGTTCCTAAATCCCAGAAAGCAGAGTGGCCGGAATACAAAACCCACCTTGCAAATGGTTTCGGATCAATCTCGTAGTGTTCCGATATCGGACCAGTCTTGACCACCCTCGCGAGTTGGGCCTCCTGCACGAGTACCAGGCCCTCCTTAACGTGTTTCTCACTCCACTGCACTCTGCATCTTCCCCTGCATCTCTCGGCGGGTTTCTCCAACTCGCGTTTGCTCTTCGACGACGAAGTCGACGATTTCGAGGCGGTTGACTGCAGTTTGCGCTGCTGCGGACGCGGCGAAGTCTTTCGCGACGACGACATTGTCGGTGTCTGAAGATTGGACTGATGGTAAATCATGATTCGTCGTATCACCTCGTCGGATAAATTTTTCCCGACGCACTTCGAAAAAAAAACTTAACGTTTTTTTTTTTACGCTTGCTTACAGAGTGGCACAGAAAAGAACGTTGCGATACGAAGTCTCGGCGTCTTGCGTCGTAAAAGCACTTGAATCGATAGCGGACGTGTCGCGCAGTTTAGATCATTTTTTTTTCTTCTTTTTTTTTTTGCACAATTTTACGCTTTAATTATTATTCGTTTCGACAAACGGCCTTCGATCGCGCTCGCTACTCGGGAACGCACCGTTGCACACACGAGATAATACTGAGATTACGCTGTTCAGGCTTAACGTACCGCGGCACCAAGCACCACATCAACGATGAAACAGCTCGATCGAACGTGGCACGTTTCGCGATTTTACTCTGATGCTTTGCTAGATCACGGCGAGCTTCGGATCCTCGCGATGTCGCAATATCTCTTTTATATATATATATATAGATATATATATATATGTCTATGTGCGTCTACAATTTATGGACAGCGTTAACGTTGAAGTGTCACGATCCATTTACAGATACCGAGACACAGTGTCCGAGTGAGCCCGTCTTCGTGTCCCGTCAATATGCCGACGACTCGACGATCCACTTGATTTTTTTTTTTTTTTAAGGAACGCTGAAACGGAAATAAAAAAGATTCTTTTAGCACATTACGTACGATACAACGCAAAACGTCCATCGACGTTCAGCGAGGCTTCGGCGAACTACTTTCCAAGCGTAAATAAAATATGAATCGTATCGATTTTTTTTATCGTCAAAGAAGAAAAGATTTGGTCGGTTTATGAAATGTTTGGAGGATTTTTTCATACAGAAGTAAATAAAACATTAATCGTATCGATTTTTTTATCGTGAAAGAAAAAAAGATTTGGTCGGTTTGTGAAGTGTTTGGAGGATTTTTTCATACAGAAGTTATCGGAAGGAAATTTTGGAGCAAAGAAAACAATTTCCTCAATTTTTGGTACCAAATTTTCGTATATAAAAAAAAAAAATGATCGGAAAGGATTCGTTCGCTAAAAATTGAATCGTCGAGTTACCGACGATTCCACAATGTTCCTCGCAATCTTCCAAGCTTGGCAAAGACCATACGTACCTAAATTCGATATAACCGCGGAATCCCTCCGGGATGTCCGATCGCTCCGTAAAAAAGGTCAGCGATTAAGATTTCGAATAAAATCGTCCTCTCTCACAGCATCGCGGATTTGAACAAACAAAACAAAAATCGTAAAGGCGCGAAGGGTTTTCACTGTCCTTCACATCCTGCACGTCCCGCTGTGAGAGCGAGCTCTCGCGAATTGCCCCGCGTATTGCGATATATCTCGCGCCCCACGAGATAGCTCTCGCCAGAGACTTGCGAATCCACGCGCTTCACGGTCCAGCGCGAGTCTGAAACTGCCCACGGCCTGCGAGATCCCGGCACCGAGCTTCGTTTCTCCTCCTCGACTGTTCGCAAAAAGTTTCGTCTCTCTGTTCAACGCGCGCCTTCCCGATCGGCCGGAGTGCTGCCCCGCCGAGAGTGCACCTCTCCGCCTTCTCTCGGTTCTGGCCGGGCTTCCTTGCTCTCCTTCCTCTTCTTTTTCAACTCTCCCGCCATCTCGCTCCGGTCCACACTCCACGTTTCATAACGCTGTCTCGCTCCGCGACTTCGCTCGCGTTGCGCTGCCGTTTTTCAACGACGTATGGACGGCGGAGATCGGAAAGAACGTATGCTTGTATACTTTAAGACGGTACTTACGCCCTTTTGATTTTCGGTATGTCTCGCGCTCTTGCACCGACGCTGAAGGAGCTGCTGGCGTCTTTCTCTACCCTTTCCACTGGTTATATTTTCGTGTTTCAACGATGCATTGATGGCTAAGACGCAAAAGGGCGTATGTTCATATACGTTAAAACGGTATTTACGCCCTTTTGATTTTCAGCCGTTCAGTGTGTCTCGCGCTCTTGCACCGACGCCGAAGGAGCTGCTCGCGTCTTTCTCTACCATTCCTAGTGGTTGTATTTCGTTTTTCAACGATACATGGATGGCCGAGATTAAAAAGGGCGTATGCTTATATACTTTAAGACGATATTTACGCCCTTTTGATTTTCAGCCATCCAGTATGTCTCGCGCTCTTGCACCAACGCTGAAGGAGCTCCTCGCGTCTTTCTCTACCCTTTCCACTGGTTATATTTTCGTTTTTCAACGATGCATAGACGGCTAAGACGCAGAAGGGCGTATGCTCATATACTTTAAGACGGTATCTACGCCCTTTTGATTTTCACCCGTCCAGTGTGTCTCGCGCTCTTGCACTGACGCCGAAAGAGCAGCTGGCGTCTTTCTCTGCCCTTTCCACTGGTTGTATTTCGTTTTTCAACGATACATGGACGGCTAATATGCAAAAGGGCGTATGCTCATATACTTTAAGATGGTATATACGCCGTTCTGATTTTCAGCTATCCAGTATATCTCGCGCTCTTGCACCGACGCTGAAGGAGCTCCTCGCATCTTTCTCTACCCTTTCCACTGGTTATATTTTCGTTTTTCAACGATGCATAGACGGCTAATATGCAAAAGGGCGTATTTTCATATCCTTTAAGACGGTATTTACGCCCTTTTGATTGTCGGTATGTCTCGCGCTCTTGCACCAACGCTGAAGGAGCTGCTCGCGTTTCATATCCTTTAAGACGGTATTTACGCCCTTTTGATTGTCGGTATGTCTCGCGCTCTTGCACCAACGCTGAAGGAGCTGCTCGCGTCTTACCTGTACCATTTTCAGTGGTTGTATTTTCGCTTTTCAGCAATGCATGGACGGTCGAGATTCAAAAGGGCGTATGACGGTATTTACGCCCTTTTGATTTTCAGCCGTCCAGTGTGTCTCGCGCGCTTGCTCCAACGCTGAAGGAGCTGCTCGCGTCTTACCTCTACCCTTTCCAATGGTTGTATTCACGGCGAACCGGACGACCGGAGCCCGGCCGCTGGATACCAGCGCTGGACCACTCTGACGTAGGTGGAATCCAGTCGCGTTACGAACGGACACACCGGTATTATATCGAGAAGAGCCGACTTCGTTGCAACGCCCGACCATACTTCGTACGCTTCGTATTATGTATTATATCGTGAGTGCGCACGCACACTCCCCGCCGCCGATCACCGTCATCGGTGTTACATTATAAGCTATGTTGCATACCGCAGGCTATATACATCGTATATAGCCTGCGGTATGATCGGTTGGATGGCTGAAAAAAATTTAAATCCCGACGAAACTCACCTCGGCGAAGTTTTTGTCCCTCGTTCGTAATAATCTCGATTCGAATCGTCGAATCCCACGGGATTGCCTGCGCTGCTCGCGCGACGCGGAGCCGGTTGGACGGCAGCGCCCCGCGTCCCTAGAGATATCACCGCTCTCGGTGCTGTTACGCCAACATAAGACCAACCGGTCGATCGCGTGGAAGCGAGATCAATCCAACTGTACTTTCGAGTTTTTTTTATTCGTTTTTTATTTTTTATTTTTTTTATAATCTTTCTGTATTGCCATTCAATCGTATGCTTTATCGATTACGCAAGAATAATCGGTATTGACAATTTTTGGTGCCTCAATCGTGGAAGCGAGTTCAATACAACTGTACTTTCGATTTCTTTTTTTGTAATTTTTTAATAATTGTTCTGCAGTGCCATTCAATCGTATGCTTTATCGATTACGCAAGAGTTATCGGTATTGACAATATTTGGTGCTTCGATCGATGAGAAAAATTTGCACTCAAGTAAGATGTCAGGATTAATGTTTTAAAACAATTTTTGGGCGTCGCAAGGACACAATAATTGTATCGAATATGTTACTCGTTTTGGAACTGCCTCTGAAAACTGGTAGAACTTTTTTAGCTATTTGAGCTTCTCGATCGGAACGACCCTATCGATCATTTTTATTTTTTGTCATTTTTTTGCAATCATTTTGTATTGCCATTTAATCGTATGCTTGATCGATTAAGCACGAATAATCATTCTTAGTTTCTAGGTCAATAATAATATTTGGTGCTTTGATCGACGGGAAAAATTTACAACGAAAAGATATTTAGGTCAATGTTTTTAAACAATTTTTGCTCGCCAAATTCACAAATTCGTCAAATGCACAATAATTGTTCCGAAAATGGCTCGTTTCGGTACAACCTTTGGAAACTTGTAAATTTTGTTTGCTGTTCAAGTTCCTCGACCTTACCGATCCGACCGACGAATTTGTTTGTAATTTTTTTACCATCAATTTGTATCGCCGTTCAATCGAATGCTTTATCAATTGAGCAAGAATAATCACTATTAAGTTTTATATCTCACGGTCAACAATATCTGGTGCTTCGATCGTGAAAAAAAAAATTACACCGAAAAAACATGTAATTATTGGTTTTACAGAGACTAAGTTACAAACTTAAAGTATCCGCATCGCAACTATATATTAAGATTAATGTTGTAAAACAATTTTGCGCCTCGCAAGGACACAATAATTGTTTCGAACGTCGCTCTTTTTGGTCCGTCCTCATGAAACTTGTAAACCGATTTTTTTTTTTTCCATTTGAGTTCCTCGATCGCCCCGATCGGCGTCGCTCGGACCCTCGGTGATCCGTGCGCCCGCTTGACGTCGGGCCGAGAGAAAGAGGGTCAAAAGTTGTTTTTTTAATCGGCGAATCATCGATGCTCTTGTACCCGGGGTAATTGGAAATTACCGTATCGTCGCCGTCGCCCGGAGCGATCTCTTCACCGGGCCGCACGTACCGGGCCCTCGGCGTCGTTCCCGCCTGCTGGCGTACGCGGTGCGTTTACGCATATTCCCCGAAGAGTCTGTATGCACCGCGAGTACACAGCCGCGGCCCGGTAGTGTGTATCCTCCAGGTCAGACCGCAAGTAGAAAGAGAATGCATTTTACCGGTGACGGGCAGTACGCGGCGGCGGGTACGTCGTCCACCGAGCGAGCGGACAAAGAACCAGAGGGCGATATCGCCGGCGGTTCCTCGCGGTTCGTCGTCGACGTCCCGGCGACATCGAGCGAGGATCGGCGAACAAAGCGGTTTCTCATACGTATAAGCGCGTGCACGCGGATCATGCATGGCTCCGTGCTGGATCGCCTTCTTCGTCTTTTTACTTTTCATTTTTTTTTTTTTTTTTTCTTTAGGTTCTTTTTTTCCCGCGTCCCGAGAGACTCTTGGCTTTCGCACGCGTTCGCAGTCGAAAGATTTTCGTCCGGGCCGTTTATTGCGGACGCCGTTTTAGTTCTGTCCGCCTCGCTTTTTCTCTGTATGCGCGCCGACCGGGACGCGATAACGCACCGGGTAAACGCGGTTGTAAAAGCGTTAATATGTTAATGAACGCGTGGGGGCCTTGCCGGGAGATTTCCATGTTCGATTATATTGCTTCTGGGAAATAAGTGGCCCGCCGGTATACGCGCGGGCCCCGTCCGGCTCGCGACATTCGCCGGTCGATCCCGATTTCGATGGATCCACGCCGTGCCGGACTACCGAACGAACGAAACGCTCGCGACGAATGCTCGGCGAAAAACGGCGGCGACGGTTTACTTGACTAATCGGCGATTAGATAATCGTGCTTGTTTACGCGATGTCACGGCAATTGGCGGAGATTGTGCCGAAGAAATACAACGATGGAACGGAATTGTTAAGGTAATCTGCTCGTCACTAAAATTTGTTGACAAGTTACCGGATTTGTCTACACGGTAACAAATTTTTAAGTTTGTACATTCAGGAAGCGTTTCTTGACTAGAAATTTTCACAATTTGGTTGGAACACAAAAATGTTTATTAAATGTATAAACATTATTTATTGTGGACTCGATGTCATGACAACTGGCCGAGATAATGTCGAAGAAATGCATCTATGGAACGGAATTGTTAAGGTAATCTGGTCGTCACTAAAATTTGTTGACAAGTTACCGGATTTGTCTTCACGGTAACAAATTTTGAAATTTGCACATTCAGGAAGCGTTTCTTGACTAGAAATTTTCACAATTTGGTTGGAACAAAAAAATGTTTATTAAATGTGTAAACATTTTTTATTGTGGACTCGATGTCATGACAAGTGGCCGAGATAATGTCGAAGAAATACATCGATGGAACCGTATTGTTAAGGTAATCTAGTCGTCACTAGAATTTGTTGATACATTACCGGATTTGTTTACACGGTAACAAATTTTGAAGTTTGCACATTCGGGAAGCGTTTCTTGACTATAAATTTTCACAACTTTATTGAAGCAAAAAAATGTTTATTAAATGTATAAACATTTTTTACTGTGGACTCGATGTCATGACAACTGGCCGAGATAATGTCGAAGAAATACATCGATGGATCGGAATTGTTAAGGTTATCTGGTCGTCACTAGAATTTGATGACGAGTTACCAGATTTATGTACACGGCAACGAATTTCGAAGTTTTCATATTCGAGAAGCATGTCTTGTCGACAATTTTTCACTATTTAACTGGACAAAAAAAAATGTTTACTCAATGTAAAAACATTTTTTACAGTGCAAAAGAACATATCACAGTTATGTGAAGTTCATCTGATCGAAACGCGGTACTCTCGAAGCAGAAGTTCCGACGGAAAGATACTCGATACATCGGCATACCGAAAACCAAAGAATTTAATAATTGGAACGGCCTTCCCGTTATCCAGTTCGCCAACGAAAATTATGTTCCAATTTTATCGGGTCTCGTAATTCTCGGATCGTATCTTTAATTAACTTCGTTAGGTCTCATTCTCCTCGCGATAGGATCCTCTAATGGGACCAGTTTCGCAATTTTATAGAATAAATGTAGTTCGAAAAAAAAACCCCCCGATAGCAAATGAAAATTTATTGTTCTCAAGAGTCCATACATTTTCCGCGAGTCGCCATCGACTACGAGTGACCATGAATTTTATCGAAGAAAAATCACAAAAACACGCAAACAGTGAGAGTTCAATAAAAAAAGAAAATCGATTCAAGTGTGTGACGACCCTCTTAAGGGTAGAGTTCGTCACGTCGTATTAGGAAAAAATAATATATTTATGAGCGGTCCCGCGATGTTTATTATCCATTCGAATATCGGGATGCAGAATCGTCGGGGAGAGATTCTTATAAACACCATTAGCATAAACATAGAATCTCTCTCGTTGGCCGGGGCCGGCGGAGAGTACGTGGCTATATAAAAGGATTAAATTGTGTACACATATCGACCTTCGAGCGATTCCGGTAAATCTGACATTTAATTGCGAGCTATTCAAGGTGGTGCATGCATGCGCGCGTCGGTGTGGGAACCCTAACGGCGTATGTGGACGCGCGCCGGCGCCGGAGTGTACGCGACGAGAAGGTACGAGTACCTCGGAAAGCCCGGTACTGGCGCCACGGCGAAACTTCTTCCTTCTCTCGTCCATTCTCTCGTCCTTTCTCTCCGTTACACACGGGCACTCCGCCCGGTCGAGAGATGAACCTCCGGCAATATTCCCCCGAGTGCCCGAGCGCTCGTACGCGCTCTATGGTTTCTTAACATCCGCCTTTCGTCGCGAGCGAGCGATCGGCCGCGGCGCTCGACGCACAACGTGCGAATTAACGAACCCTCACGGTCATCGCGATTTATTTTCACTTCGATCTCCCCCTGACGCGAATTCGTTGCCGTGGCGCGAAAAAAAAAAAGAAAATTGCAATCTTGATATAAATCCTGCGTCAAGAGCCTCCCGCATCTCGGCGCGAGCTCTCGAGGGATCGACGGCGGCGGGAATCAACGAGCGAGTCATAACTCCGGAACGAGGCGAGGGTGCGCGATGGAGCTCTCTCGTTCGGCGAGGTATGCGAAAAAAAGATATGTATCTGCGGGTATCATCGAGAAATAAGTCTTTGTGCCGCTGCGCAGAGCCCGGGAGAGCCGGAGAGCTGATATCAAAATGCCGATTAAATTGCGCGACCGAGCGAAATTGGCGACGAGGCTGGCTAATAGAATTTCGATCGTATTTGTGTTTTGTTTGTTTTTTGTGGGTTTTTTTTTGTATTTATTTTGAGTCACGAGAGAGACAAGAGAGCCGGAGAGCTGATATCAAAATGCCGATTAAATTGTTTTGTTTATTTTTTGTGGTTTTTTTTTGTATTTATTTTGAGTCATGAGAGAGACGAGAAAGCCGGAGAGCTGATATCAAAACGCCGATTAAATTGAGCGACCGAGCGAAATTGTCGACGAGGCTGGCTAATAGAATTTCGATCGTATTTTTGTTTTGTTTATTTTTTGTGGGTTTTTTTATATTTATTTTGAGTCACGAGAGAGACGAGAGAGCCGGAGAGCTGATATCAAAATGCCGATTAAATTGCGCGACCGAGCGAAATTGTCGACTAGGCTGGCTAATAGAATTTCTATCGTATTTTTGTTTTGTTTATTTTTTGTGGTTTTTTTTGTATTTATTTTGAGTCATGAGAGAGACAAGAGAGCCGGAGAGCTGATATCAAAATGCCGATTAAATTGAGCGACCGAACGAAATTGTCGACGAGGCTGGCTAATAGAATTTCGAGCGTATTTTTGTTTGGTTTATTTTTTGTGGTTTTTTTTTAATTTATTTTGAGTCATGAGAGAGACAACAGAGCCGAAGAGCTGATATCAAAATGCCGATTAAATTGAGCGACCGAGCGAAATTGTCGACGCGGCTGGCTAGTAGAATTTCGATCGTATTGTTGTTTTGTTTATTTTTTGTGGTTTTTTTTTGTATTTATTTTGAGTCATGAGAGAGACAAGAGAGCCGGAGAGCTGATATCAAAATGCCGTTTAAATTGAGCGACCGAGCGAAATTGTCGACGAGGCTGGCTAATAGAATTTCGATCGTATTTTTGTTTTGTTTATTTTTTGTGGTTTTTTTTTGTATTTATTTTGAGTGTCATGAGAGAGACAAGAGAGCCGGAGCTCTCGATATCGGTTTAACGAACTTCCTACTTATTAGCCGTGCGTCCCGCGATATGCTGTCCCGACATCCACTTATCGTACGTCGGAGGAAACAACTTTCACTACCGGGGGCGCTTGTACATACGTGATCGAGATCACATCATGTTTTGTTTGTTTGCTAATTTTCTAATTTATTAATAGTCGTGCAGGTGACGCGATATCGATAAACGCGCGATGGAAGGAGGCCAGCTCGATTAGGTTGGACGACGTGCGTTACGCAGGTGCGGAAAAAATTGTTTCCGGCCGTTGCTGTTAACCTGACATTATTCTTGAGCGCTCTGATGCTCCGGGTACGCCTAAACGTACTGTGCTTTCTAGTCTACACGATTGAATATGATATCTTTTTCGGTGTAAAAGGGAAAACGAATTATCGCAATTCGTACACCCGGATACGCCCGGTGCGTTATGCAGGTGCGGAAAAAATTGTTTTAGAGCATTGCTATTGCAGTGCAATTTTTCTTGCGCGCTCTGATATTGCTAGTACTGTTAAAAATACAGTCCTTTACAGTGTATCCGATTGAATACGATAACTTTTTCGGTGTGAAAAGGAAAACGGATAATCTTGGATACGCCCGGTGCGTTATGGAAGTGCGGAATAAATTGTTTTCGGTCATTACTATTAATCTGACATTATTCTTGCGCTCTCTGATGTCGCTGGCATTGCTAAATATAGTATCACTATCCTTTCTAATCTACCCGATTGAACACGATAACTTTTTCGGTTTAAAAGGGGATAACGCATAATTTGTAATTCGAACACCCCATTACAACCGGTGCGTTATGCAGGTGCGGAAAAAATTGTTTTAGAGCATTGCTATTGCAGTGCAATTTTTCTTGCGCGCTCTGATATTGCTGGTACTGTTAAAAATACAGTCCTTTACAGTGTATCCGATTGAATACGATAACTTTTTCGGTGTGAAAAGGAAAACGGATAATTGCAATCCGTACACTTGG
>JAPYZC010003212.1:0-12564 GCA_030522665.1 Ichneumoninae sp. A BG-2022a | reverse complement strand
ATTCAATAGACAAAAGTTAAAAACATATAAATAATAATAGTTAAAACAATCCTTACGTTCTCACTACTCATCGTTGTTTCGTCGCCGGGACGATTGTTGGTTTATAATTTTTTTTACTTTTTTCATTTTTGTACACACTCGACCTGAGGAGCACCGAGGAGCACATTACACGAAGAAGATGGAGGCTCTTCTTCAGACCCTTCTTCTTCCGCCAATTTGATTGGACCCTCTCCACCATCAGAGGGCAACCCAATCTGGCCACAGGATCTTCTTCAGACCCGCAGCGGCTTATATTGTATGTCGGCACATAATGTCACTTACTAGAGATACCGATAGTGTATGTCGGATGTTGCTGTCAAGTGACGTCACTTGATCGCGTATACCGACAGTGTATGTCGGCTTAGTACCAACCCGACGGTGCCGACTATCACTGTAAGTGAATGTCCCTACCCGGCTTCCGTAGATAAGAGCCTTCGCAGCGAGATCGGGGCCTAAATCCCCGTCACGTCTTTCGCTAATGATATGCTTATGCTACGATAAAGTTACACGAACAGTAACCTTACGGCAACGCGAATATCAATCCGATGTCAGTGATAGACTAAAGAAAATACATTTTCCTCGCTTGCCCTTCGCAAACAACTCAGAAATGTATTTTCATCACTCGGTGCGGAAATGGCCACTTTTCCGCCCGCTTCGCGTGGGTAAAACCGCCATTTTCGCACCTTGTGATGAAAAATTTCGTACATCCCTCGTGCGAAACACTTTTTTCTAACCCGTGTGATTACAGCCCTCGCCTTCGGCTCGTGCTGCAAACTCACACTCGTAAGAAAAACGTTTTTCGCCCTCGTTGAGTAATGTCCTGTTTCTGTATTAATGTACGAAAGTAATAATGTTTTTCATCACAAGGTGTGAAAATGGCGGTTTTACGCACGAGAAGCGGGCGGAAAAGTGGCCATTTCCGCACCGCGTGATGAAAAAGTTTTTTCGTACTCATATCGAAATGTACTATTTCTTTAGTCTATCAGTGACATCCGATTGACATTCGCGTTGCCGTAAAGTTACCGTTGGCGTAACTTCATCGTACTTATCATTAGCGAAAGATGTGACAGGGATATAGGCCCGGGCGTCTACCGCATCGCCAATCGCGCCAACGACCTAGAACGTGAACTTTTCTCCGGGAGAAACGTTCAACACTTTAAGACTGCGGTTTCAAATAAATAAATTCTTCGCCTTGAGTAATTTAGCAATATATTAGTCAACGGTTTACCCTTTTGTTTTCTATTTCAAATAACTATTTTATCTTTAGCGCACACAGTGCGAAATATTTTCTTGTTTTCTTTTTCTTTATACACAAACATAAAACATCTAATAACTTGTTAAAATGTACAAAGGAAGTCTTCCCGTCTACTACTGTAAATAAATAAATAAATAAACTTAGATACTACTCCACTTTTTTTAACAATACGCGTAAAATAACAATAGTTAATAATAATGTATCGAATAAAAACTGACATACTTGACGATAGGCACACAGGCACACGGAGCATTTCCCAGCGGGTTAAGTACTCTTTGTGGTAACAATCTAAAAAAAAAAAGGAAAAAGAAAAAAAAAACGTTGCGTACTATACGTGTAAAGTAGGTTAGGATACATTGAACGGTCTATTAATGCGTACTATCATCGCGATGGTTCCAAAAAAGAAAAACAAGGAAAAACCCGATCGTAACCACATAACTCTACTGTCAGACAGTCCGGAGATGTACAAGTGCAATGTATGTGAAAAAATATTTCGGAATAAAAAAAGCAAGTGCTACCACGACGCTTGCATTACTGGAGTGAGACCGTACAAATGCAATATTTGCGAGCAAGCTTTTGTCAAACGTTCCCACTTTGAGTATCACGAGCGTGTACACACTGGTTATAAGCCTTTTGAATGTTCTCTGTGCGGCAAAGCCTTTCCACAGAAAAACAAATTGAACAGGCACATGCTGTCGCACAAACGTAAGTTGACTGAAAGTCAAGGTGTCATAATAATGAATAAACTTATAGAAAAAAAAAAAAAAAAAAAAATTTACAGAAGAGAAGCCATTTTCGTGCCTAAAATGTGGAAAACATTACGCCAAGAGAGATGGTTTGTTAAATCACATGGCTCTTCACACTGGACAAGCGTCGCATGTTTGCAAGACATGCGGCAAGGCCTTCAGGATAATGACAAATCTCAATCGACACATGCATACTCACTCGAGTAAGTTGAGAATGCAATTTAGTTTACTATATTTTCTCATACATGGTTTAAACTGATTTTATGTACTTGCGAGCACAGGTGAGAGGCCGTACGTATGCGCGTTATGTAGCAAAAGCTTCAAAGACAAATCATTGCTAAGTCGTCACAGGAGGACCCATGGGAATGATAGACCTTTCGCTTGTGACCACTGTAATCGTTTCTTCTTATCCAAGAGTGAACTTTGTCGGCATATTGCGATTCATACAGGTAAGTCCCCATCGACGAGTTGTTCACCATTGAATTTCAAACAATTTTCATTCTTTTGTTATAATTAGATATCAAGCCTTTCTCTTGCACGTATTGCGACACGGTATTCAGACGAAAAGACAATCTAGATCGACATATTAGGCATCATCACGCGGATGACAATACAAATTGTAACAATACAGGCAAGTCAGGAAAAATTATTAACAAGGCTTCAGAAGAAAGTTCCAGGACATCGATTGCAGCTGGTGATGCTGTAACCGCCGTTGCGGCTTCGACTTGCTCCAAGCCAATGCCAGTGAAGATGAACAAAGGGAAAAGATCTTTAATGTCTCCTTTTGTTCCGTCAATAATAATGAGTCCGTCGAAACAGCATGCAATCCGCAGAAGAGATTCTGTCGATGGATCAAGTTCTCGAATAGATTTGCTGGGTAATGTCACACCAATTATCCGTGGGCCTGATGAACTGAATAACGCAGTGCCTGTTATCAATGGACCAAACGTTGCTACAACTTTAAGAGAGGAGAATAAAAACAGTCCTCGAAGGAAGACATTTACACATACGGAACCGATACCATTGGCCGAAGCTGTAGTGATAAATAGAAGAATCGAGGCAAAGCTATATCCCCAGAGTTCCAAGTCGACTAACAATTATTATTTTTTTACAAAGCATATCCATACAGATGGTATTGAAACAACCCATTCTAATCGGCATTTGTCAACTGCTTCTCAAAGCCGTAATTTTACCACCGGAGGAGCTACGATAGTTACCTGTAACAGGATTAATATTGCAACAAGTGCAACAAAACGACAGGAGCCTTTACTACCTTTGAATTCTATACCATCAAAATGTTTAAAAGTAGAGTCCAACTGTCCAGCCACGCATTTTAATGATTCATCGAACATTATCAGCAACGACAGCAAGAAAAAGGAGGATGGGTCGAATGATGAGAAAATTGATACCAAGCAACAATCGGAGATACGAAGCACCGGTTGTGTGCCTGCTATAATGATTAATAGAGGCACTTAGTAAAACTGAAAGAATAAACCATCGACCGCCAGTAGCGTTTTTTAATAAAGTATAATCTGAAAGTAATTATTTAAAAAATGCTGTATTGTATGCACTAGTGTTTCTTACAATATAAAACTATGCGCGAGTAATTAAATATTCCCAACAGATTCATTTGACTAGTATGTATTTGTATTATACTAGAAAATAATGGTCAGAGTTAATGATGATCGGAACGTTACAAAGTACACACATAAAATATTACTATGAATGATGTATGCCCACAGAATTTACTGTGGTTGAGATTTCGCAGTGTGCCAGGTAAGTCTATCCTCGTAAAATCTTATAACTACCTGAGGACACAGTATATTGGCTTCCTTGGCTGTAACCAGGTCCGATGCTTCTGTGCCTTTCCTGCAAAAACAAAGGAAAACAAATTAGGGAAAACTTATCTTTAAATAAGCTGACAAATTGCCAAATTAGTAACCATTTCATAAGAAACATGAGCTCCCCGCTGGAATCTGTAGCGCCTATAATTTTATCCGGTTGAAGTGCCCTTTTGAAACCGTGGACTTTTTTCTCATCTTGGATGCTGGTACTGCTTCTCTTGTGCATTTCCATATTTTTTTTTTGAACCAGAGCTCGTCACAATGTTGGGCACACTAATTCCGATGAGAGTCAGAGTACCGTATATTAATTGTAATTATTTAACTACTAGGGTTATGTTGAGTAACTCACTTGTCAAACCTATATTGTTAAAAGTTAAGGTCTCGACGAAATTCCGTCAACATTCATAGGCTGACACTCAAACGCTTTTTCATGCTCGGGGTTTTTACTATATATAATTTTTACTATAGTCGTCGCCGTAAGATCGCTTGTTTGAGAAGATCCCGAACGTACAGAAACGCTGTCTTAACGTAAGTTATGCCAAGTGTCAATTGTTGCAATCAAGCGATCTTACGCCGAGGCGACTATAGTAAAAAATTTTAGAACTCTAATCTGTCGATTATTGGAGTTACGACTGTCGGTCATCACGAGGTCTATGATGGTAAAACAGATTTTCGGGCAAATGAGACCTCAGGTGAATGGATTTCGGGCAGTCAATGTTTCGGTATTTTAAATCGTCGGAATTATGGCAAGTCGGCGAAATAAAATTTCGTGATCTTGAACATTCGGAATTTGTTCCCACTTCTTCTGTAGATTACAATTTCCGGTAAACGCTACATCGGATGAATGAATTTCGGGCGTTTGGAGCGTTCGGGATTATGAGATTTAGGACAAGTGACGGCAAGCCAGCTGTAAATTCATGACAATAGATTTCTATTACGCGCATGCGTACCTGCGCATCCGCGTCAACTTCCGGAATAAGGGTTTACCCGTGTAAATGAAAGGATTCGTCCAGCTCGTCCATTCGCTTGGAGAGAGGCTGCAACAGCGCACACACACGGGAGTCCGCGACCGGAACACGACGACACGACGACGCGACGACGACGACGACCATTTGGGAGTGTGGAGAGAGGGAAGCCTCTCTTGTTAAGAATTATAATCGATCGGCCATTTCGAGTATTCGGCCACATTCGGGCTGACACAGTACATAGAGGGATAGAGTGAGAGAGGGAGAGCGAGAGGGACAGAGAGCGACGCTCCGCGCAACATTAATTAGTATTTATTCTGCCTCGTATTTCCATGGCCGAGTGAGCATAGTGCCAAGCGATCTTTATACATTTGGACTCGGGCTGACGATTTTCTAGAGGTGGAAAACTTTCTCGAACCGTCAACCCAAAATAATTCATCAAGAATGGTCAAAATGGAGCATGAGGTAAGTTCTCAGACTAATATACTCGTTATCTTTTTATTTTTTCTCCAAGTTCCACTTGAAAGTCGAGTCGTGGTGCGTGAATTTAGTTCAATTCTTCGATTCTCAATATTTCGGTGGAAATACTAAATTTTGTTTCCACATGATTCGTAGTAACTAACTCACGCCAACTGGGCGTAATAACGTGCTCTGGTCGGAGATTCGAACGGATAATCATGGTAGCTCCGAAATATAAAAGTTGGATAAAGACGCGGTGAAAAAATAAAACGAAAATATGGCGTCCTTAGACTTAGCGAGTAGGGTAGAGACGGTTGTGACGCGAAGCGACGCGACGCGATGCGACGCCGCATAACGCGCCATACTACGGGACTTGGGCAACTACCCGGCTCTATCAATTGCCATAATATCAAAAGAATAATATATACGCACATTCCAAGTGATATGCAACAAACTCCTATATTTTTTAAATATTCGATTCATTTTTCACCGAATAACCCTTCTGGGTTTTTATGGAACCCCATCACGATTTCCTCCTAGAACTTCCTACCCACTAAACTACCTAACTTCTAGTGCGTCCGCAGCCGACATAGTTACACTGTACCGCATTTTCTTAATATACGGGGAAACTATGGGAAATCCGTGCCGGTGCAGACCGCCATATTCTCCCGATTTTTATGCACTTGATTTTATTGCATTTGAGAAAAATGCGAAAACACCAAACTTTCAGAAGAAAGCGCCTCCCGCTCAAAGGTCGATGTGCCGGCTACCGCACGGCTAAGCGGTCATCCATCCAAGTACTGACTGCAAACTGATCTGCTTGACTTGGGCGACCACCGGAGCCGTGCGTCGACCGCACATCCACCGCTGTTGGTAACAAACTGCTATAATAATATAATTATTGTATTCAACAGGACAGTAAAAACGAACCCGAGCATGTGCGCAAGCTATTCATAGGTGGATTGGATTATAGAACTACCGACGACTCATTGAAAAAGCATTTTGAGCAATGGGGAGAGATAGTGGACGTAGTGGTGATGAAGGATCCAAAGACAAAAAGATCAAGAGGATTCGGTTTCATAACTTACTCACGAGCTCATATGGTAGACGACGCCCAAAATGCAAGGTATGTTTCTACATATTATCAGCGCCTGAGGATCAAAGACTAAGGAATAAACATATTTCAGGCCGCATCGAGTAGACGGACGTATAGTGGAGCCAAAGAGGGCGGTGCCGAGACAAGAAATTGGTAGACCGGAAGCGGGAGCTACCGTCAAGAAGTTATTTGTCGGTGGTCTCAAGGATGATCACGAGGAGGAAGATTTGCGTCAATACTTTCAGGGCTATGGGAGTATCAATTCCATAAGCATTGTAACGGACAAGGAAACAGGAAAAAAGCGAGGCTTTGGATTCGTCGAATTTGATGATTACGATCCAGTTGACAAGATTTGTCTGCAGCGCAACCACCAAATCCGTGGTAAACATGTTGACGTAAAGAAGGCACTGAGCCGGGCAGAGATGGCATCGGCAAGCGGCGGAGGCGGCGGTGGGGGCGGCGCCGGGAGTGGCGTAGGAAGCGGCAGCGGCAATGCAGGAGGGACCGGTAATCGAGCTGGACAGGGGGTCGGAGGTCGTGGGCCTCGCGGTGGAAATCAAGGTGGTGGCAATTGGAGTGGACGAGGAAATGCCGGTGGCAGTGCGGGCAGCGGTGATTGGAACAACGGCGGAGGAGGAGGCGGCGGCGGTGGCAGTGCTGGCGGCGTTAATCAGGGTGGATACGGCGGAGGTAATCAGGGAGGATGGGGAGGCAACGGACCATGGGAGAATCAAAATCAAGGTATGACTGGTTAATCGACTGAGTGACCGAAACAAACAAGACACTGTTTTCTTTTTCTTTCTTTCTTCGTTTTTTTTTCTTTTTCATATAAGCTAACGCTAGCCCCCGTTTGTATGTCACAGGAGGAGGATGGGGTGGACAAGGCCAGGGTCAGGGCCAAGGTGGTTACAACAGCGGAGGAAACTGGAGCAATGATAACTTTGGAGGTGGTTATCAACAAGGATACGGCGGGGGACCCGTCCGTAATAACTTCAACTCTGGCGGACGACCTGCACCCTACGGTAGTAATATGGGTCCTAGTGGCCGTCAATCCGGAGACTCGAGATGGCTACCGCCCTTCGGTGGACAAGGTTGCTTCCCTCCTTCTCAAAATGGCTTCCCCAAACGTCTTGTACTATGTCTAGATCCTTATAAGAGTCACCCCCCTTGAATTTATTTATTCTACTTCGATCAACAATTTGGTTATATTAGTATCTTAATTATAGTTTGACTCTGAATTTACTGATTTAAACTTTTTGAACAATTACCGTTTCGTTTGGTAATTTGTCACAACAAGCATGAGGATCTATCCAGTGAGAGGAGAGAGCCATTCCGGTCCTGTATCTTATTGTTGGTCTCACTTTTTCTCAAATAGTCCAAATGCCCCGAAAGAATCATCATAGTTAATTATTCATTTATTTCTCCTATATACCGACTCGATACTGATGACTAACAAAATTCTTTGCTTCTCCCTCTCTTTCTCTCTCTGTCTCTCTCTCTCGTTCGCGATAGGTCCCATGGGAGGTGGAAATTCTGGAAGCGGCGGAAACGGCGGCTATGGCGGTGGAAATCAAGGAGGCTACGGAGGAAACGGTATGGGCGGAGGTAATATGGGAGGCGGCGGAGGTGGCGGAGGCAGGCGATACTAGAGTCACCATGATCGATGCACCCAACCAGTCAGCCGACTCATTCGTTAACGGTGAGTATCATTTTGAACTTATTTAAACTCGTTTCTACAAAAGGTATATCCGAGATTTATGATATAATGTTATCGCGAGGTATTAAATTTTCAAACAAAATGTTTTTCGTCACATTATCTACTGGTCAGAGACTCGTTTGTACTTGAAGAGGAAGTACAACGATTGGGCATACTACGTTCATACATGTGTGTGTGCGTGCGTGCGTGCGTGCGTGCGTATACACACATTTTTTTATTAACGAAAAAAATAAACTACCAACAAGGCAATAAGGGAGTAAGGGTAGAGAGAAGCCATTTGTAACGATCAATTGTTCCTGGATAGAAACGAGTCTTTGACGATTGCTTAGTAAAAGTTCAAAATAGTGTACGTGTTGCACTGAGCTCGCTCAAGGAGACAATCGATTGTTGGGTTATTCGGCGAATAGAGTACAACGCCAATGGAAACGAATGCAACATCTTTACCACGAGTGTTTGTCCGTTTATAACCTAACGGATTTGTAAATTTTAAACCTCAGGTCACTCCCCCTACTACTTGTCTTCTAGTCGTCAGTACTTCTGTGCTGTTTAGTTTGGAGCAGGCAGGGCTAAAGGGCTAGAGAGGCAGGACAAGACAGGACAAGGCAGGACAATCGTACAGGATACAGGAGAGAAAACAGAGAACCGTCACCCCCGTTAGTTTGCAGTAAGGGAGACTCGAATTGTCTGTAAATACCTTTGGCATCGTGCACGTGCAGCATATGCCGCATCCGCACAGCATGTTCAACGCTCATCGAGATAAAGACAGACACAATGTTCTTGTATGAGACTCGCAAGAGGCAAATTTTTGTTTTTTTTCTCAACAAATTTATTATTCATTAGGCCGTGATTCATGTCCCTGTCGTATTGTACAATTCTCAAACTATTTTCATATACTTTGATCAACGACATGTAGCGAGAGAAATTTAATTAATGGGGTCAGCTGAAAAATAAACAGCTGTAAGTCAGTGTTACAGTGTCCAAGACATTAGGTTTTATATCACAGAGACAGATGATAATTATTATGTGTCGACCAAAGATTATTTTGGCGGGTGGGCGGAGCCGGGCGGAGGGGGAAGTGGATTGCAAAAAAAAAAAAAAAAAAAAATTAACATCAACAAGAGTGACAGAAGTCGGGCAGACGAACGTTGGACAAGCATTTCATAGGTTACCTAGGTTAACCGATTAATTTATAAGTTGTAATGTTTTAAGAATTAGCTAATAAAAATGACCAGAACCTTTTCCACGTCACTTTTTTATTATTCAACAACGTAGCGAGCGAGTTTAGGTATAAGACCAAAATCAATATCTACAGTATATTACTACGAGTTAATCGTAGTTTAAGCATCGAATGAGCAGTAGGTAAATGCCGCATATAGCGTGGGAAAAGAGAATCTATAAGGTAGAAATTTTGAGATGAAGGAACTGTGAGCATTCCAACCTCGGAAATCATTCTTCTTCTTATTATTATTACGATTATTATTATGTCAACAATACGATCATTATCATCAATATTATTATTACTATTATCATTATTATCATTATAATTATTCTGTAGGTATAAATAGCGAAGAATGTTTGTACTATTGTCAAATAGTTTTGTGTTGTCGGCAAACCAAGCAGCCTTCAGAAGCATATATTATGTGTAAGCGCAGTATTAAACACTTTGTACATAACAAAGACCCATTGCAAGAATTGACTAGTACTTGTGTATTATGCACTAATTTAAGTAGTTATTAACCTCTCATATTATGTTGTATATTGGGTTGCTTTGTCAGGATAAAGCGTATATTCGGACCAGTCTCGACAGTCAAGTTAAAATCGAAACGACGAAGGTGTAGGCTTCTATTCCACTCTCAGTGCGACATTGACGCACTTGCCGCGATTATTGAACAATCGTGTATCGCAGGGTGCGTTTTATCAGCAAATCCGACAGGAAGTATTACGATGACAGGCAGGAAGCGACTAGTAGACTATCCTAGACTACTCGCCAAGTTCTGTTAGTATGAAAATCCAGGTAGGCATGTCTATGTTAGATGTAGATAATGTTGAGACATGAGTCAAGACGAAAGAAAATATCGTAAACATTTACCGACTTTTTTCAAGGCACAACTAGTATAGTTATATTTTTCATAAGCAAGCAACGATCCCCACGTAAACTATCTCCGAATTTTGCCGATATTATTATTATCTTTATTATTATTATTATTATTATTACTATTATTTTACCTGTCATTAATAGATGTCTTTCGTTTTCATTAATTTCTGGTTTACCGTCTGACCCGGTCCGACGAGAAAAAAAACAAAGAGAGAGAGAGAGAGAGCGAGAAACTAGTCATGTGTATCCTGGCGAACAGCTCCATAAAACGCGAGGTAAGTTTCATTGCAGACTACACAGTTAAACCATCGTTTTATTTGTCACCTTAAAGACATGTTAGCCAATTAAATTACAAGTGCGCCATGTAATATTCTTTTATAATTAGTATTATATATATATATGTATATGTATATGTATATATATATATATATATATATATATATATATATATATATATATAATCGTCTTGGATAATAGCTCTTGTACGCTATGCAGATTTTATTCTTTCAGTCAATAAATATGATTACCAGTCAATCTCGTTCAGTTATCCCACCCTTCTTTCTATCAAGTATGCGTATCAAGTTAAGGATTTATTCCACCGTATATATTACAACGAATTAAGAGAAAATAAATCCGCGTCGTTGTTACACCGTCGTACATACGTGTACAGTACCGTTCTATACCGGTGACATTTAAAGTCTCGGGCGCTGAGAAACGTCTTCGCTGACACCGTCGCTGCTGCTGCTGGACCTGGAGCTGGTAACACTGTCACCGCCGCCGCTCTCTTCATTTTCCCGTGTAACGGACGTGGAGCATATTGTTTTATCGCTGGGTATGACCATTTGAGAATCAGTGTACTTGGTATCATTCAAAAGGGAGAGATCGCAAATGTCTGCAGTAACGCCGGCATAGACTGGGATCGGCAACAGGCCATTCGATACAACAATGTTTCTGAAAAAAATTTTAAGTCAAGAAAATTGTTATATTTTCTCGTCTATAAATTCGTTTTATACAGCGGATTGATATAAGACCGAACCATCATTTACATTCCATTCGGGTCTAAACTGTGACAAAGTCTAATATTCATTTTTTGTCACCTCGAACAATGGATTAATAAAAATATTGGGGCACTATCGTCCGTGACCAACTTGAAAAAAAAAAGAAGCTATTTCGCTACGTAATACACCGAACAAGAGACGCACAAGAGCGGGAGGCGCGGACGGGATTTGCCCAAATGTAATATCTAACAAAGGGCCGTAATCCGTATGCTTACGGCCCTTACGGCCCTTTTAGCAATCAATATTATGTATTTAATATTTATATTTCATCGGTGGGAAAGTTTGTACACCCTCAACTCTGTACACGATGATATCGTATGTTACGGTTTTATTAATGGAACGATACCGACGCATTACCTCTCATGTGAATTCACCAAAGTATTTTTTGTTTTTATTAGTGGGTATCTGTTATCTGGGTATACTCGACGTGTAATTAATACTTTAGTCAATAAAAGACCAAAAATAATAATCCTAATGCTTCTAAATATCCTCCTAATGCGTCACAAATTACATCGATATCTCGAAAAGTATAGAAAAAAAGTAAATCTGCACAATGCGGTGTAGAAAGTGTTTTTGTTTTGAACGATAACGATAAGTTGCCAATATGTTGAATAGGCGCCCTCATCTAAGCTGGCCGCACCTGATGGGACAATAAACACGGAGTAGTACTGTGGGGATTATTCTAGTCGTTGGCTATGAATCGCTGAATGAATCTGTACGCGAGGGCTGCACGCTATTCTTGTTATTTCACACGGGAATTTAACTCGAGTTTGAAGCTCTGTCGACTAAAATAATTGTTTAAATAAAATTGAATACGATACTTACCGGTAGTGCTGATCCAGTCGAGCTTTTTCGATTCGCTTATCTTTGGCACGACGATTTTGAAACCATATTTTTATCTGAGTCTCTGTAAGACTGAGAGACGCCGCGAGCTCGAATCTTCGTCCACGCGATATGTATTCACCTCGGTGATATTCGAACTCTAAACGTGCCGTCTGTTGTCCACTGAAAGTTGTTCTTTGCCTTCTCGGTCTGCTCTCCCTTCTCCGTCGACGCGCAACTGAAATTAATGAAAATCCGTTAAAGATTTAATAATATTATGGCACAAGACTCACATGACTATTCGGAAATCGCATCATCGTTGGAAATTCCAAGCCTGGAAACTCTGAGGCTACCCTAACAGACCCGACCACTGCAAAAATCACCATGTTTTCACGGTGGTTTTCACCACGGTGGTTTTGTGCAAAAAGTTTACGAAATTTTTTGTCGGAACCACTACGCATACCACCG
>JAPYZC010003211.1:0-19617 GCA_030522665.1 Ichneumoninae sp. A BG-2022a | reverse complement strand
ACAACGTGGACAATTAGGGCGGGGTACACAATGGGCCTACGGCCTGCGTGACGGTGGAACGCGTAGTGACCACAACCCCAAAAACATTACATTACATTATTTCAAGGATTCTGTTCAATAAAGTAGTGCATTTCTGATTGCCGAACGCTAACTGCACTCTTTTAAGAAGCGAGATCTGGAAATAGCTTCAATGTGAACTACATATGGAAGACGATGACAGGTCACATTTACATTACTACCAAATAACAACTCCACCTGTTACAACTCTAACGTACTAAAAAAAAAACAATCTAAAATCTATAAAGCAGTAGAAAAAACTCAACCAGAGCGAATCAGTCACCGACACCTGTACCGGAATGTTCAAGAAAAAGTTCAAGAAAAATCTCTACCTGAAAAAGAAAACTGTAGCAGGATGTAAATAAATCTCTCCCGGGAGAGATTTTCCAGGACGCCTATATTCTGGTGAAGTTGTTGACGACTGGCTCGCTCAGTTAGAATATTTTTTTCCGTACTGTGGTAAAGATTTTGGTTAGGGTTTTAGTACGGTAAAGTTGATGACCCTGAAGATAACTGCATGTGCCCAAATTTCATCAAGTTATAATGGTTGTATTTTGCATTGCACAAACTTTGCTCGAGGAAGTTCACTTGGACATTAAAATTCTATAGGGTAAAACTGGCGAATATGGACCGGGCCATATATCATTGATTTACGTGTTAATCGAGGTGGGCCATATTCAACACTTTTACCGTAAGTGAACAATTGGTTATTGTTGCTAAAGTGGTGTATTGATAGAGACTGGCTAAAGATGAAACTTGATGTCATGCAGATATCTTCAGGGTCGTTAGAGTTGTAATATGGTAGAGATGTTATGTGATCGAATTCTAATCCGGTAGAGTTGTACGTGGGAGTGATGTTTTCTTGTAGACTTAGCATTTCGTAGAGTTGTGACTGGTAGAGATATAAGTCTGCCATTCAAACGATTTTGAATAGAAACTAGTCTGTAATGTGCGCGCTGTGCGACTCTGCTGGGGTTCATGATTCTCCTCGGGAAAGCCAGTGTGCGAAAGGATTAACGCCGAACAGGAAAGGCGGGCTTGAAAACGTTTGAACACGGGCGCGGTTCTTGCCGCGACGAGCAACAATGTTATAATGTTTCGCGGTTCATCAAGGTTCTACTGTACATAGAATCTAAAAAGCGACTACGCTCAAGCTGCGGCGAAGACCGTTTTTTCATTATCCAGGACACAACATCGCGAACGAAACGTCGACACAAAACGAACATTTTGTCAAACGGGACATCAGCGAAAGTTTCGAAAAAGTTGATTAAAAAAGGCTGCAATCGCGACACGGTTCATGGTTAAGTAAACGGGCAAGGGGAAAAATTTTTCGTGGACTCGGTAAGCCTATTAAATATTTTGTTTGTCGGTTTTGCTTCTTTCACGGGTATTTTGACAAAGTTTTTTTTTCTTTATTCTGTTTGCGAGTCCCGAGCTTTAGCCCAGTGGAACATTTATGATTCATCAGCGTGAACTTTTAGCCGGCGCGGGGCGCATCGTACATTCGCGCATCGTACGATATTTTCCTTCCGTAAACAAGATAGATAGGAAGAGGGACAGACCGAGAGAGAGTGCAAACATGTGAAATTTCCTGAGACGCGGGAGCGAGTTTCCCAATCCGCGCTTCGTAACCGTATCATACGTAAGGTGCACTCTCGAGCTTTTAGAATCGCCCCTTCTCACATAGGGATGGCAGTTCAAGCGCCGTGATTCATCCATGTGAGAACTCGTTTGACCTCCCTTCGACGTTCTTGTATCTATCCTATCCACCTGCACTTTCCACCCCATTCGCGGAGCGCTCACTTACGAATCAGAGACTCCCGAAGCCATCTATCGAGAACAAATTTTCTGTACTCTCCTCCGGGTTGAAAAGATGTTCGCCCGGCGAATGCGTCTTCCACAGTGTGTCGTTACCAGTTGTTGAACCATCGCTACTCCGCTTGAATACGCTGCATTCCCGCGGCCCGATTACCTGTCGCCCGGCGAAAAATCCCGACAAATCATTGAACCACTGATGGAATTCACTCGTCGCGGGTTATTGAAAAGTCGTCAGACTCGCGAGTTGAAACCATATGCGTTATATAAAAGCTCACGCTGTGTTCCTAAATTTTCCTGATAAATTGAAAAAATAATTAAAATAAACATTTTTGGCTATAATCATTTTACCAGCCTTAAATTATTCTTGGGGATAATGCTGCCGTTCTATGTAAAACAATTTAGAAGTTGGTTCCTGGTGGAAGCGCCGCGCCAAGTGTACAAAAAGTACTTAGCGTAGTTACATAAAAGCTCATGCCGTGTTCCTAAATTTTCCTGATAAATTTAAAAAATAATTAAAATAAACATTTTTGGCTATAATCATTTTACCAGCCTTAAATTATTCTTGGGGGATAACGCTGCCGTTCTATTTAAAACAATTTAGAAGTTGGTTCCCGGTGGAAGCGCCGCGCCAAGTGTACAAAAAGTACTTAGCGCCAGACTCTCGCCGAGTCTCCTCATCTGCATTTGCATGACATTTGCAGACACGATCGTCTGCATATAATTGCATTCTAATTCTATAGCGTTATCGTATTATCCCGTCGCGGTGCGATAATCGATATCGGATTTTTTTTTCATTCGCTTTCCTTGTAATATCTCGGCGAAGAACGTAGGACGAGGCGAATATTCGTACTGGAAGTTTTATCGGTGTGCGGTTGAGAAACGAAAATTGTGAGTAATTCGACTGTGTACTGAAACGCCAAGCTTGAACTACGGGGATTTTTCTGCATCTTGCGGTCGCTTGTCTGACATGAGCATCATTCTGCTGCGCGGCGAGAAACAGAGGGAACATAGTTTAAGCCGGGTCAACTAAAACTACGTTTACAGTCGTAGCCATATATACTCTTTTTATTTGATCCTTTTTCGTTTTTTATTATTCGTGATAAAACTTACTTCTGTTTCGTGTGAGATTCTGGGGACAACAATTGTACCACCAGATGCGAATTAGTCGCGTAAACTTTTAATATCTGTACGATAAGAACAATATAGGATAAATCAGGGTGAGATGGCCACCCGTAATATCTTTTAACGTAACAAACGAATGGCCCGCCGCTTGCACAGTTTTTAGTATATGTGGATACACTGCGATTGCATAGAACATTGTAAGATTGTACGTGCAAGGGTCAGTACTAGCGGTGAATTCCTATTTCACCACTCAGTACTAGCGATGAATTCCTATTTCACCGCTCAGTACCAGCGGTGAATTCCTATTTGGAGGTAGCCAGCAATTTCTCGAGCTATATTTCTAGCTCCCTGGACACATACTAATTTATAATTTTGTTAGTAAATCAACATTGCACACTATAGTTGGATCTTTCAAGAAAAGATTGGCGCGTAGTAGAACGATTTTTTTATTCCTTCCCTAAATTTAAGCAGTGGCTGGTTTTCCAAGAAAATGGGTGATAAGGTAAACGGCCCAGTTTCCGCCGTTTATTTAACAAAATTATTTTTGCAAAATTTCGTATTCCAATTTTGCGAAATTATTTTTTACTGTGTAGCAGGCGGTGGCCATCTCGCCCGCAATAAACCATTTTCTTGCTTCCTCATAGAGGAAGCTTTTTAGTTTGGTATCGGAAACATTTGACGGAGGCAATTGTTTCCGTCTGTCTTTCCGTTGTTTATTTAGACAACATAAAATGTAGTGAGACATATTTTGTGCGATCCCGATGCTTCTCTAGGCCTAATTAACCACCATTATTACTGTGGCCATGTCACCCGTAGTGACCGGGTGAGACAATCAATCGCAAATATTTATTTATAGAGCTACAATTAAATTACACATTGAAAATATTGAAAGTTCTGAGCGAATTACTTTAGTTTAGAGATTCTCGAGTTGGTTACCACAAAAATGTTAAAGTTTAAAAAATGTTAAACTTCCAATTTTCGGTGTTTAAAAAATCATGGCCATATCGCCCCGACTTACCCTAAAACATTACTCCGAGCATTACATTTCCTTCGCTATATGTCGAATCTGTCGTCAGCTACCGATTGTTTTTACATATTACTTTTATATAACTATGTGATAGCATAAAAAAACGATAATAATTTATTGGACAAAGGAATTTTTGTAATATAAGTCGGCAAAAAAATGTCAATCGTAAAATGTCGTTACATTTATTTATAACAAAAAAAGATTGCAGAGGCATGAAAAATTGCTTGATTCTTGACTATGCTCGTATATCAATGCACAGTTCGGTTTTCCCACCTGTTCTTTTCACACTTGTTTTTTTTTTCAACATCACGACTTTCCATGTTTTATCTTCGGTTGTTCGCGATCCCCTCCTTGTTTTTATTAATGGGTGACGCATTTTGCGTGGAGTAAATTCGGCATGTGGAGCGACCCGGTCGACTACAGCGATTGATGGGGGTTAAAACAGAAGAGATAGGACGGTGTCGGCGGGCCTGGGCGAATGCTCCGCGAATACAAATTAATAACAATATTCGAGGGGCTCATGAATAAATCCCGGATATATTCTAGTTACGGTAATGCGCCGGTCGTTCCCGGTAACACGACTGTGCGACCTTTTCATCCGTGTAGCGGCGTCCATGCGTTAATATCAATATGAAATTTATATCGGTGTTATTGCATGCCGGAGCCGTTTAAGCGAACGAAGGAGCTCGAAGTGCACAGCCGCGATTCATAAAATTGTTCAAGTCTTGTCGGAGCCATACATTTCGTTAATTTTTTTTGTTTACACACATTCTACGGCGATCTTGCGAAACTTCCATATGTCTCGGTCTTGCAAGATCAGTGTCGTTAGTATCCCGATACATCGTCGTGGTGCGGAGTTCGCGAGAACCTATTAAGTCGTACCAAAATCGAGATGAAATTTCGATCATAACAAAACTTGCTGAGAGTACGTGAGACGTTAACGACTTAGCTCGGTTGGAGGGTCGATCGTAAAAGGAAACCGCGGGCTAAGCTCCTTATATTATCCGGATGGCGAAGCTGGTACATCGATGGGACGTTGTAATAAAATTGGAATTTCTCGTACTCGCGCGAAACTGATATTTTTTTCCACGCCCAATTTCGCGATTTTTCGAGCAAGCGCGAGGCGAGAGAGTTGCGGGTGCGAAATATTTGGCCAGTCTGGCTTTCGGCTAAAAGTGGCCCGTTCTTGCGGCAATAAACCCCATTACCCACCCTATTTCTACGCGTCTCGTAAATTTACAGATTTCGTATAGATAGATAGATGGATATGTTTATTTTGCCAAAGACAGTGTCTGTACAAAAAAAGAATCTTCTTGTGAGCTTTATCTTGATATGCGCTGAGATTTGTAGTTCTTACATGGATTTAGTATTACGAGTAATAATTGTTTTATCCACTTAAGATTATTTTAGGTATATTAGGTTGAGAATGTATTCATTCATTAAGAATGACCTAAGCTTCAGAGCGTTAATCACGTATAAAAAAATGTCGTTTAATTGGGTGGCATTTTGTATACTTAGAAGACGATACACGATTTCGTGTGAAAAACGAAGAACTTTACTTTGTGGGTGTGTATAAAGGCGCTATACTTCCGAGCATGATGAAATAGGGACAAATTGGACAAAATGGGGCAAAATGGGACAGTGTGTGCAAAACGGGTCAGCGTGGGTAAACTCAATTTTCCCATAATTTTTGGATGTCCCATTTTGTCCTAACGATACATCCGGCTTTTCAACACCGTTTTGCCGCCTCATCATCACCGCCAGCATCCAAAAGTTATTGGAAAATTGCCTTTTGCCTCATTATCCCGTTTTGCCCCGCTATGCCATTTTGCCCCGCTTTCCCCTACATCGAGCATCATGACTACGAAATAGAAAAGGTAACCGAGTATGCTGACTCAGACGAGAAAAAAAAACCCACGCAGTTCCAGGGGATGTCGTTGTGGGCACTAGCAGCGTGTGCGGTGGAATCGTATGGTGTATATAGTACGGTTGAGGACTTTTCAGAAATAGCCACTTCTACGCCGCCCGTCGGCTCCCAAAGCACTTTGCCGCGCAGCCGCGCTTGGTTTTGCATGCAGAAAACAATCTAATTTAAGAGGAGAAATTTCGTTACCCCTATCGCGAACAATATTTTCATAATATCTCAAATTATATTTACTCATCATGAAAGCATTTTGATAAAGGATCCTAAATTTCGCGTGTAGTATGGTGCCTTATTAAAAAAATCTTTTTGCGAGCGACGCGTCCGGAAGTTGCTATTCACGAGGTAGATGAAATGGTAGATGAAACGAACATTACAGTCCCCGAGAAGCATTTTCGCTGAATAACCAAACTGGTATTGATCGCAGCTTCGCACTTCTCCCCGTTAACCCTTCAAGTACCAGGGACTTTTGCCGATCGCAATGGACCGTGCCTTCTTTTAAGGAGGTTGGAGCGAGTGGTGTTCATTTTGCATAAATTTGAGAAATTCGGGCAAGAATTGCAAACACTTCCCAATGTTATAAAAATCTGAAAAAAATTACTGAAAAGATTCATTTTGCATAATAATAATTTCAAAATGTTATTAACAAATTGTTGAAAAAAAATGTTCATCAAAATATGTGGTAACTCAACTTTTTTGAATAAAAATGATTCGTTAATTTTTCGGAATACGTATGAATTTTTTCAGATTTTTATCGTTATTTTGATTTTTCTTGTTTTTTACATGGAAATATGTGCAAAAGTCAAAATAAAGATGAAAGTCTGAAAAAATTCATACGTATTCCGAAAAGTGAACGAATCATTTTCATTTAAAAAAAAGTCGAGTTACCACATATTTTGAGAAATAATTTTTTTTTCAACAATTTGTTAATAACATTTAAAAATTATTATTATGTAAAATTAGTCTTTTCAATGCCTATAATAAATATGAATTTTTTCAGATTTTTATAACATTGGGAAGTGTTTGCAATTCTTGCACTCGCTCCAACCTCCTTAAGTATACAAACGATACACTGAAAAAAATATCAATGATTCCAGTAAAATTTGCTTGCGGATTGCCCAAGAAAAAAAAAAGTTGTTTAAATCTCTTTTCAATTCGTACAATTTCATGCCGAATTGAAATGACAGCGTGTCACCTTAGCAATCTTGTCGTCGTTGTTTCAATACCATATGGAATTGTAAACATTTAAAGTAGAATTGACACAAAATTTTTTTTCTTTGCCAGCCCGCAAGCGACTTTTTATTTTTCAGTGTATGGATGTTCGGAATAAATTTTCTTCTGCGTTATAAAAAAAAACAACACTTCAAGATACGTCTGTGATTTGTATAGATTTTTTTTAGAACATTAACTTGATATTCCAATCGTTCGAAGGTTGCGTCTGGATAAATTCTAGGTCCTCGTTGAACAAGGATCCGGTATGTGAAGGGTTAAATATTTATATCTCGTTGTCGGAATTTTTCGCCATTGGGCTCGAGGAGTCGGAAGGTGGACGCTTTGCTGTTGCATGCAGACGATAAATCCGCGACCCGGAAATAATGCCCGCGGACCGTGACGTCGCGTTACCGATTACGCAAATCGATCGCATCCAGTTCGGGAAAATGCCCTCGTAAAGTCTCCACGTGCTTCAATGCGTTTCCGCTGCCTCCTGCAGATGCCAACGATCTTCGGACAAAACGTATAATGTGACAAAGTATCTCCGATGCCGCTACTTCAGTTACAAAGTGCAAGCTGTTGTTTTAGCGTCGGAACACGCGGAATTCTCGTACCCGATTGAATGTCGACTTATTTTGGGCTGCCGAAAAACGGTCGGAGCTTCGAGCACAGTCAGTTTACACTCCAATGCAAGAAACGGTCGGTGACTCTGGTCACAGTTTCAAACTTCGGAAAGCTACCCGGAGTTTCCTTGTTTGCAACGCATTTCGCGCAACGCATTTCGATTCAACGTAAATCTCTTTCGACGTCGGAACTAGCACTCGCTAGATCTGCGAGTTCAGAGCGTTAAAACTAAAGTTCAAAAGTGTTGTATGAAGAAAAAAAAACAGATTGATCACGAATCGACCACTAATTTCAATCACAGATGAATATTTAATACGGAAAATTTATTCTAAAATAAACCGATTTTTGATGAAATTAAAAAAATTCATAATTGCATAAAATGTAAACAGTTCGACGGATTAGCCTCGAATTTAATAAGGATTGTCGGGCGATCGTACTCCATCTGTGAACAACTTTTTGCGTCGATAGCTAAAAAATTGTAAGATTTACAGTTGAACACAGACGTTTGCGAGGAAATAAAAAAATCACTTATAATAAAAACAATTGAAGTTTTTAAAATGAAATATCAGAGAAACATTGACTATTAACCATCATGTGAAATTTCAGCTTGATCCGTGTAGGTTTTCTCGAGTTATAGCGCTTTGAATTTTTCGCGTCTGATTCACACACGCACACACATCCGGAAACTTTTTTTAAATGTGATTTTTCGATGTTTTGGAACATTCTGAACGTTTTTTCAATAAAATCTCGATTTTTTGTTCACCAACAAAAAAGTTCTATGAGGAAGCAAAAATAAACAAAAAGATTGGCCGAGAATAGTGCTTATGAATAAATCTTTGTGAAATAAATTACACCGCACCTCTTCGCAGGTCAAAAGATACGGATAGAGAAAAAGTGTTTTAAATTTCTTACAAACTTTTACAAATTGCTTCATCCTCGGGGCGTTTAATCTTCAGCCTCTTTGTTTGGACAAAGGATGCGAAATTATTTTCGAAGGAAATTGTCAGCAACTCTCGTTCCGCGGAGGTAACGCGCTTACCGGTTGGAACAGACTAGTGGTTGGGTAATCTAGTGGCCGAGCCCCGGGACATTCATCACGAATGGATTAGCTCTCGGGCCACCCACCGAACTCGTCGACAATGCACAACGGTTAGCTATGCGTTTGACTATGAATATTGGACTTTTGTGGAATTAATTACAGCGTGCCATACGGTACGGTAAGCGATAATACTATCGCTTGATTGGGGTTCCATCAATTAAATGGTGTTCGAGTTAATGAGCGATTCAATTTTACTGCGCGGCATGCCTCGCCCACTGCTCGACGGGATGCAAATTTTGGACCGTTTCGTTGACAACGAAATGTTATTAAACGTATACGAAAAAATTCACGCGTCTACCTCAAAGTGCGAAGTATCAGAAATTTTACTCGAACGATCGATATCCGGAATACTTCTACGCATAAAAAATAAAAATACAATCAAAACGATTCTGTCGTAGGTCCACAAATCTCTCGTACTAATGAATACGAACAATACGCGATGCGCTGCATCCGGACCCCCACAATTTCGTGACAATGGGTTCAGAAGCTCTGTGTAAACCTTTAATTTTATTACTAGGGGAGACCGGGGATAAAAGTAAAACGGGTCAATTGTAACAAGCGGGCGTGCAACGCTGCGCATGATCGTACGCATCGGATATGAAGTGAGCAACATTATAGACATCACCTTATGGCCATGCAATCACCTCATAGCTGAGTTTTCAAAAATACCAATTCGCCGCAACCAAATGTGATTCACGAGTGCAGAAGTAATTTTTCGGCTGTGCGGATCGCGTCAGCTAGACAATACAATACAAAATATTAGTGCAAACAAGCACAAGGAGTTGAAAGCTACATTTTTCGGAACGTTTTGATCGCTGAGACGATTAGTTTCAGATTCTTATTAATCGATGCCACAGTAACTTTGCTAATAATCATGTGTGGGGTCGATTGTACCAGCAATAATTAATTTCTTCCAATACCAATACTAATACCAGTATATTTTATTTATTTTATTCTTACATTCTAAGTATTCAGCGATAATTTATACACTTATAATTTATAACCAACCAATTGCAGACTATACGATTTATAGTAGGGCTGTATAGTTAGGCCTATTCATTTTTCAATTTGTTAAATTTAAATTTGAATTTTTCTGTGATAATGCACCCCGGTTCTATTTCTTAATAGCGGCCGGCGAAGGATTTCTTTGGTACAGGAGGATGTAACAAATGACCCCACTACCCGTTACAATTGACCCCACCGCGGTCCAAATTCTTACCGAATTTGATTTGTACATCGGGGTGGTGTTCGCAATTCCGTGCTACTTTCTGCTTGAAATTTTTTAACTAAATACCTAAGACTAGGTTAATGGTACACCATTGGATGCCGAAGCGTTAGACTGTCGGGTTTGTTGGTAAAAAAATAAAAAAGAATTTTTGTTACTTTTGTCCCCTTTCTCCCCTACTATATCTATCGATATATATACCACTCCTCGAACAGTGCAGCGGCGGGACCGGTAAAAAATCTTGTCGCCGACAGATATTAAATCTTGTCTCGTCGCTTTCCTCGTTTTCAGTGAGAATCTTGAAACACTACTTAACCCCGATGGTTGCAGTTGTGCGCGCGCTCATGTGGGTATACGATTGTCTTCGATGTTTCACGAATTGCTATACTGAAAATGAAGTTTTCCGTCGCGCCACTAGTCCAGTGCAGTCGGCTAAGGGAACCCCGACAACTCCGGAAGCAATCAAGTTTTTACGGCTCGAACGAAGTGCCTCGCTATAAAGCTCGTCGGCTACGTGTTTCGTTGCACCCGAGAACCGTCCCCTGATTCGATATAACTGGGCTCGAAACTTTCTTGACGAAATTTATCGAACACTTTCGAAATTGTGGCAAGATAATCAACCGGTTGCAGCGACCTCATGATAACTTTTAAAAAAACTTATAGTTGACGACGACTAACGCGAAAGCAATGCGCAATACGATCGAAAATATCACGTTGTTTTTTCTTTTTTTCCTGAGGACTTCTGTAATGAGACACGGTAGGGAAAGCACGTTCGAAACTCCAATTAGTTTGCCGGATGAATTACAGAGCTGTTAGCCGTGATTTGCTCGGTGTGCGCTGATCAAAATGCATCCGTAGTTGATTGTACGCGACTTCTGTGACGATGTCGCTCGGGAAATGTCCATCGGGCAGCCGCTCTGCGACGATTAAGCTCAATTACCCCGAGAATTTATTCCGATCTCGTTTGTGCATACGAAAAGGTACGCTAATTAACTCAGCAATCTCGACACTCCAATCACATCACACGGAGAGTCCAAAAAGTGACGGAGTCGAGAGAGGAACGAAAAAAAAAGTGTGTCCAAATAAATCGAGAAGTTTCAATTGCAATATCGCCAAAAAAGTAGGTCACTGCGATACGTACCGAGTTTGGCCTCGTAACTAAAAGTTGTTGCGCTAAATTTCAACGAAAAATAAAACCTTTACGGATCTATCTAGAAATTACCGCGGCGATCGGTCCGGGATTAAAAATAGAAAATTGATTAATTTTTTTTTGTTATCGGCACTTGTCGAACGTACTGACGGGTTGCAGTTACTGTATAGCAATCGTATAGCAATCGCTTTGCCACAAAAAAAAAGTATCGAATCTGGTAGAAAGTATACTTCCGACAATTAATGAAAAAGTCGACGGTCTATAACTCCGGGCGATTTTTCCACTTTCAGCTGAAGCCTGGTTGAAAGCCCGGTCTCCGCACCGACGCCCGAGGTACTGATTGATACGAATCGACGGGTTAATTACTTTTTCGTGTATACTCACACCTCCAAATTTTCACTTTTTTTTTCTCCTTCATACATCTCGTATGCAATTATAGCACCATGTGAAAGCGCATATTCCGCTATAGAATCATTCCGGGTGGATGTTTCCGCCGAATTCGATACGCTATATACGATCACTATCGATATTCAATAAATGGGCGTTATATCGACAATATACGAAGTATAAACGACCCATCGGTGAATTATAGTGTACACTAGACCTTAATGTATTCACTAACCGGCTATGTAATTTTTTTTATCTTCACACCGTGGTACAGGAGCATGGTAGAAGCCGGAGATTGTCCCAGCAGGGACGCGACGCCCCGTGTGCGCCCGTCGTTCGTGCCAAGAGCCTCGACGCTCTAAGACCACCCATGGACCAGCCATGAGATTGTGGATACCATAGATTGGCAATTAATTCCTAACGCTCATCGACGATCGATGGTACTACCGAGGGTCATTACTCGGTGCAGTGAATCCATCGGTGGTGCAATATCGGATAAATATTTCACGGAAATCCCATAAGTCTCTCAGAAAATCGTCGATTCGCCGAGGTCCCAAATGCCGAGTCTAAGACGCTATAAATTTCTAACAGGTCGCTCGAGTATTCCACCTCTGTGACTCCATGATCCCTGTCCACAACGCTTCCGTGTGCTGCGTTCTGCAAAAATCGATTTACTTTCCCGGCCGTGTATACGCACACCCGAGCCTTCTGTACACCGGCGGGAATCTTTCCTCGTCTATACGTGGATTATCGGAAACCCCCGCGGCATAAACCAATTTCAGATTGGAAGGCATTCGTCATACACTGCTATTCGCCAGCATAATACCCGATCGAAAGACGGACCAGATGACGGAATTGGCAGCTCGGTACATTGGGGCTACCGAATGCATGTGACGCCCGATACGGAATTAATGCAATACGGCTCAATTCATGCGCGACTCGTCTCATTAGCATTTGACGATTCAATTTTTTTTTTCTCACTTCGAGGAATAAAGGAATAAAGAGAGGAATCTTGTCTTAGAGTGGTATGAACGACAATCCGGAATTCTAATAATGTCTCACCGGCCTCACCGCGAATCGGGGCCGAGTGAATCAGGTAAAATTGAATATTGTAATTCCGCATGAACTCGTAGATCAATATCGGCGGCGCGGGGTATGCGGGAAGTTGAGAGGAAAATAAAAATGTTGAATTGTACAGCAGTGCCGTTGGAAGATTTCTGATTGTCTGATTGTCGAGCAGACACAATCGGATGACTTATGCGTGCTATATGTTACGCGGAGCTTGGGATGACAAAAGCCGGCTGAGTCCCGGCACAAGTTCCGTCTCGCACGTGCTGTACATTGATGCGCGGCGTACCGCAAACGTATTAATTTCACACAGATACGAGACCGAGATTTAAAGTGAAGAGGGATCGAGCACGTGGTACGCGGCGCAGCGTATAAATTTTAAGCTCCGTTCTCTTAGCCGGCTATCGAGCTCGCAGGGGCTATAAGGAAAAATAACTCGTGAGTTAAGTCGAACGCCGGATTGAAACATATGGAGCAATTTCGTGCCGCTGAATTGCGGAGTCCTTGCGGATCTCACGTATGGCTCGGGAAGTAGATTTAAAAGGATTGAACTTTACCGGTGCACAGCCCAGCTCGTCCCAAGCCCGCTATTAAAGTATCGGCCAGCCGGAAGAGCCGAGAATCCACAATGTACATTCAAAGTTTAGTAGACAATGGAAAAAGCCCGATATTTAAGTCCACTGTTACTTGAAGGATTTTTTTAAAAGGATATCACGTGACCGGAAACAAGAGTTTGTTTAAAGTGAACTGAGGTTAATGTTAAGGAGGGAGTCTCGCTGCGCGCTGACTTCGCATAAGTTCGGCAACAATAAGAGACAATTACAACACCTTCTTGATGGTGTAAAAATCGGAAAAAAATCATGTATAGTAAAGGTACTGAGAGATTAATTTTGCATAATAATAATTGCAAAATGTTATTAACAAATTCATGAAAAAATTAATTGGTTAACAAATTACCCGGCAACAAAACTTTTTTCTTAATGAAAATGATTCCTTTACTTTTCTGAATACGTATGCATTTTTTCAGAAAGATAAACGAATCATTTTCATAAAAAAAAAGTTTTGTTGCTGGGTAATTTGTTAACCAATTAATATTTTTATGAATTCGTTAATGCCATTTTGCAATTATTATTATGCAAAATTAATCTTCCCAGTACCTTTAGTATACATGATTTTTTTCAGATTTTTACACTATCAAAAAGTACTTGCAATTTTCTCTTATTGTTGTCGAACTTACGCGAAGTCAGCGCGCAGCGAGACTCCCTCCTTAAATGTTGGGTAGGTGATTTGTGACATTTTTTATAATTAGAAGCTACCATTTAATAATCATGATTTTAGACGCCTCGACTCGTTTCCACGAGCATGTTTTACACCGAACTCGGTGTTTACATTGGCATATAAAAAGGTTTAATGAACATGAGGAAATTGAAAGTCGACACTCTCGAGGTGCAGAGGTGTATCACAGCCTTCTTAGTAACAATGGTAATGTTTCAACGGCGCTTTAATGGCATATATTAAAGTTCCTGCGAAGCTATTTCAAAGCCCATTAGTACGAACTCAATGGGCTTTGTTAATTTTCTTTCAGGCTTCGTTAAAAAAAAATACGAGTACTTGCACTACGATGAAATAACGGGTAGAACGATATAAAAGTAATGGACTCGCGGCTCTCCGCACGTTTTGCTACCGCAGGTCGGAGACGTTGGAATGAGGTAACGAATCGTTACACATTACCTACTCCGTGATAAGAGAGAACCTAATACGAATAAAAAAGTTAATGAACGTCAAATACAAGTTCACGGAACGACCATTATCCTATATGAAGGACGGTCGGAAAAACGCTGTTCACTTCCAATAATTTTTTTCTTACTATATTCACTGGAAGTATATTTTGTAATACAGTGTTTATCAATTACCGTATTTATAGTTATTTGTTGTTCATCGATGAAACACACTGATAAAAAAGTACAGATGAATCAACTAAGACTCGGGCAGGGACGTTCAAATAAATATTTTGTTGGTCGAACAAAATATTTTAAGGACTCAAAAATATTTAGGTGAAATCAACCAAAAAATGGTTGAACTAACCATTTTTTAGGTGTACCAACAAAATATTTAGTTGAACCTCCCTGCCCGAATTGTAGTTGATTCAACCGTATTTTTTATCAATGCATCATCCTGGTTTATATGCTATCGAGCCGGTTGTTTTGGCTCGGACGCTTCGAGCCAAAACAACCGCTATGGACTATGAAATTTAGAAATCGAAAATTTCCATTTCTGGAGATTTACCGGGCAATACGTCACTTTCGGATTGAAAATCTCATTTTTTGACTGGACGGGATGTGGTACGACGTCACTTCCGGTCGAAAAATGAGATTTTCAAACCGGAAGTGACCTAGTCGATCACTGTGACGAAACATCACGGCGAAACGGTTCATGCGACGCCACTCCATCAGCCGCACGAACTGTCGTTTCGTAAACTGAAAACAAAAAAATTGAAGTTTACGTGATGAAGAATAGATAGTTCGCTCCATGTACGATGGAAAAAAAATTGAAAATTCTCGACCACCGGGGAGGTCGATCTATGAGTGAAAGATTGCACCCAGCGAGCAGCCCCGATCCTTCAGCCCAAATCGCCTGACGGCTTATACCTTCGAGCCACGAAAGAAACAACATCGGTGTTGTGCTACACCATGTATTATTTCACGGCCTTCGCAAATCCAGTTTACACATCGTTAACGAATGCCAATCAATGTCTATAAAAGAATCGAGGATAATGAAAAATTCTTAACGGATCGTTATTCGCAATTAAAAATGAAAGGCAACAGAAAAGAAGTCTATACACACATTTGTACAGGATTATTGAATTCGATCTGGGTTGGAACAGAAGCGTATGTGGATGGAAGCCTCGTTAAAAAAAATGTTACGAAATAAAAATTCGAACCACTAAAAAGGAAACACTAGAACCTTTTACAAGCTCTTCAAGAATTTAGTGGAATTCATTTTCCGGTCTATATTTTGCATTCGCTCTGTTGTGTATCGAGTCCGATGTCGATGCGATGTTAAAGTGAAGTAATGTAAGGTGAAGTAATGTAAGGTGAAGTAATATAAGGCGAAGTAATGTAAGGTGAAGTAATGTAAGGTGCAGTAATATAAGTTGAAGTAATGTAATGTGAAGTAATGTAATGCGAAGTAATGTAAGGTGAAGTAATATATGGTTAAGTTGAAGTGAAAGCGACGTGATGGAGTCAGGAGTGTCACACAGATAGAGGCATCGGTCTGACGGTGGAGGGTGAGATTGCGACAGAGAAAATGTTTCACTTAACCTTAAACAAGACTCGATGATGATTTATTTGTTTCCCAGTGACGTGTCACCGTTTGGCCCAATATTTATACCATTTTCGTCTCTACGTGATACGTCTCTGCAGTGTTCTAATGCATTCACAACATTGTGGGTTCGTCAAATAACACCGTTCAGTATTTTCTCTCTTCACACAGCGAGTCGGAAATTCGGACGGTTTTGCACTCGTTCACGAACGCATGTACCTTCCCAATACTATTTACTTTAGGATTGCATTCATTTCCTCGAAGCATCCGTTCGGTTGATCGAGAACCCGGAACGTTCCGAAGCCGACCCGTCTCGATTCGGGCGAACCAGAATTGGCCCGATAGCGGGAATCCGTCCAATTTTACTGCGCATCTTGATATGCAGATTTTGAAGATTTATGCACGGATTCCACAGTACTGATACAGTTCAGCCGGAGATTTCGAAGTAAATAGCACGATAAATTAAGATTTAACCGGAGTATTGTCCATTGCCGTTGCTTCCGTCCCCTCGAGGACTCGACTCGCACTAGAATGGCACTTCTTTCTGTTTCATTCTGTAGAGCCACGGTCAATTACGATAGCTGCGGTAGAAAATTGCTTCAACTTTATTTCCAAGAAAAGAACGATCCCTTCCGCCGCCCACTCACCCAAAGTGGAATTAGGATTTAGAGCCCCGAAGCGAATCGTCTCTAGCTCATGAAAGCATGCCGAGGATTCAGCTCTCGTATCACGTTTATTTATTTCATTCCTTTGAGCTTCAAGCCTTCATGTGTCATAACACTCATAACGATCATTAAACACTCCAAAGTGTTTACAATTAAAATCATTTATTCCAGGCAAAGCGACGCTCGTAGATAGCCTGCGTGTGTTTCGGTCGTTAGCCGACCGCAGACCACGCGCGGCTCCAGTATTTTCCCCAGAGTCTGGGTTAAGGAAACGACCGAAATATTCATATATCGTAGGATCGCAAAGTGCCAGAATTATGAATGCACTTGAACGTGGTTGCGTCGCGCGGTTGAGGAATAAAACTTTAATGAGGATATGCATTATGCAAAAAAACTAGTATGCAACCCACCGGGGGTGCGACAAAAGTCGTTTAAAAGTTATTACGCACAGTTCTCCATTATATAACGCTGGTAGTTCCCGGAAATGGTCGCGGTACACTTTTACGAAAAATTACCGAGTGATTGTGCCATCGTCGCTGAGTGCAGAGACCGTGGAAATGAAAAAAATAAAAAATAAACGGTAGTTATTTGCGGTAATAAGCTAACGTTGCTGGTACTCGCATTTTAGTCAAATTTCTATCAATGAGTACCGTTTTACCGTTTTAGGAGTCAACAACCTGTTGCACGCCTCCGACTTGCTATATGTGTGTACGGTTTTCAGCAATTTTGAGGCATGCGGTTTATAATGAATCTTGGTAATGAGATGTAAATATGATGAAGTTTCACAAAGTGGATAAGATCGATGACTCACGCGTCCCTTTAATGCCTGGACGATTCGAATACACGGAAAAAAAATGTATTTGACGGTCACCGTTTATTACGATTAAGTTAAATATTTATTTGATTTAAATAAATATTTATTTAAATACAATAAATATTTTACTTAATCTTAATAAACGGTGGCCGTCAAATACATTTTTTTCTATGTATAGAGCACATAGGAAAACAGACCCGGCCTAAAATGACAGGCAGTGTTCACGAATGCTGCGCTTTTGACTCGAAAGCGGATGAATGTGATAAAACAACCGAAGGTGTTTCTGTGGATGGACAAGGCGAATTAATGCGGCCAATGGGAAATAATATAAAAGCGAGTAAAGCATGCGGTGTCGGTTCGGATATTCGAGAGCTGACAGACCAGCGAAGCGTCCCAAGGGAGCCTGAGACGGTCGAATGGACTAACCGCCATATGTAGGTGCAAAGGAGAGAAATATTTCATAACTGCTCTGGCATCAAACCATCGGACCGTTGGTATTCGTTCATTGTGCCGCGAGATATGATGATCCCACATCGCAAAACTCCTCACCTCGCTCGCTCAACCGGCAAGGCCGCCCTTCACGCCCACACCGCGGGAGTCTGGTCCTTCGCTGAAGGGTGGAAATTACGAAGGGTGAGAATGAAGATACTACTTTCACGGTTGTTGTCGGCCTCAGGCCAATATCGTCAGCTGGTCCTTGCCGGCGAGACTGGGGAGAGAAATACAAACAAAAAGAAAAATAAACAGGCGACACAGCGGACGGCTGCACTAATGGGCTTTCAGGGGATGGGGCGGGAGAAAGAAAATAATCAACATTTTATTTATCGTTTATCCCTAGATAAATTTTCCGACAAGTATACAACTATTAGTGAAAGTTGAGTCGCGCCTATTTAGCGAATCTGGGTAAAAATGGACTGTTGGAAAAATAAAATGGGGCTCAAAGGGCTGGTTAATCCTCTTAAATACCCGGAATATAAACGGTGTAATCTCGGTGATTAACTTAATTTGCCAAATTGTGTGTTTAGAAAATTATACGTGAAAAATTTCAATTGAAAATGTCAACTTAATTCACAGTGGCAGCCGCAATGGATTTTTTCTTTACTGGCTGTTTGCAATTTTCCTGTGTCCATAAAAAACAAAATATTTATGAATGCAGTTTTATGCCGAGATGGACCGCTGAAGTATGGCTATTGTCCGCCTCTCTTCCATGTCATCAGCGCGTGGTACTCCCAACGTGGTATAAAGTGTCCAATTATACCGTACACTCCACAGTGGGGCCATGTCCCCACCTCTGGGAGATGCCTTGTTCGCTCGAGCAGCGGGTAATAACAAGAACTCGGCTTAATTTTTCGTAGCTGTATACACAGTGTACTCCCGTGTGATATGGCTATGACTTTTTTTTAAGAGCGAAAAATTAAACTTTCAGGCACTCAAAACTGGTTCAATATCGGTAAGATCGACTCTACAGTATTCAATCTTTGAAGATTCAATCGAGTCGATGCAAAAAGTCGTTTCTTTTTAATACTTGGAAATACGACTGATTGGCCATATAATCCGCGACCTGTAAGTACCCGGGTATAAAGTATGTACTTCGAAAATATGTACGCGACATTATTAGCTTGTAAAATATCCATTGATCGTCGAACCGGGCGAAAATATTTATTTAGTATTTTATGCGGAAGATTCAATCGAGTCGATGCAAAAAGTCGTTTTTTTTAATACTTGGAAATACGACTGATTGGCCATATAATCCGCGACCTATAGGTGCCCAGGTATAAAGTATGTACTTCGAAAATATGTACGCGACATTATTAGCTTGTAAAATATCCATAGATCGTCGAACCGGGCGAAAATATTTATTTAATATTTTATGCGGAAGATTCAATCGAGTCGATGCAAAAAGTACTTTTTTTAATACTTGGAAATTCGACTGATTGGTCATATAATCCACGACCTTTATGTGCCCAGGTATAAAGTATGTATTTCGAAAATAAGTACGCGACATTATTAGCGTGTAAAATATCCATCCTGTGATCCAGTGATCGTCGAACCGGGCGAAAATATTTCTTCAGTATTTTATGCTGAAGATTCAATCGAGTCGATG
>JAPYZC010003210.1:0-15059 GCA_030522665.1 Ichneumoninae sp. A BG-2022a | reverse complement strand
ATTCTTTAGAACAATTCTTTAGAACAATTCTTTAGAACAATTCTTTAGAACAATTCTTTAGAACAATTCTTTAGAACAATTCTTTAGAACAATTCTGTAAAACAATTCTGTAAAACAATTCTGTAAAACAATTCTGTAAAACAATTCTGTAAAACAATTCTGTAAAACAATTCTGTAAAACAATTCTGTAAAACAATTTTTTAGAACAATTCTTTAGAACTACCGTAAAGTTGGCTGTATCGTCCACGGTCCGGTGACACTGGTCGCTCTCGACAGATCCCGGAAATCGTAGGGCAGCGTTCACTTGAGTGCGTTGGTTCCTCTTCATCTCGACCATGTACTCTCGATCGGTAGTTCGTCGAATGTAATCAATCTCCTCGAGGGCGCTCAACGCCGAGCCAACCTTGGAATCGCGTATTCTGCCGATCTCTTCCGCTTCTCGCATCGCCTCTTTTTTCCGCTCTGCGCTAAGCAGCTTGTCCTGGAGTCCTCTAACATACATTCCCCAGCCGCGATGACGCTGGTTCATGAGAAAGGCAATTTCGCCGTCCATTCCCAAGAGATGGACGCCGACTTGCTCCAGATATCGGGAAACCTCCGTCCACAGCTGGCCTTGAACGAAACGGTACAAGTGATCGGCGATGCACAACGTGATCTGGAAACAAAGCGAACAACTCTTCGTAGTCATTCGAACAATTTGTAAAAAGTAACACCTAACTATAATTATAATAATAATAGGGTAAAAGTGGTGAATATGGACCACCTCGATTAACACGTAAATCAATGATATATGGACCGGGCCATATTCCCCACTTTTACCCTAAATTAACGCCAATTGCGCTAATTATAATAAGCGTCATCCGGTGTAAGTCAAGTTCGATTTTATATACAAGATGGTATTAATAATGTTGTTAATGTTTCCTGGGGATCTTTTTTTGATTATATGTTATAATTGGGCGAAAACCCGTAATAATTAATTAAATAAATAAATAAATAAATAAATAAATAAATAAACGCAATACCAAACGGCGATACTAACGAGATCTTCCACGGGCGTGTCGTCGAGTAAGATCTTGTAATGCTCCTTCGATCTGTCGAATCTATCGGAACCGTTCATAATTATTTTTCTAATGGCGTAGATCTTGGGCCGCACCGATCCGACGATCGAGGCCAAAGCGGGACTGAAGTCGTGCGTCGATCGGGCGTGAAAAGTCTGTATCCACTGCTCGGTTCCCATAATCGGTAACTCCGCGTCTTCTATGCAACCGTCCCGATTTCTTTTCACTCCGGTTCGTATCTCCTCTTCACGCCACGATCTTGCCAGAAGCGACATGAATCCCTTCGTCTTGTCGGCTCCTCGCCAAGTGCACAGGTGAGGAGCTCCGTGACCACCGGAGCACATGTCCGTCAGGATTCCCAGGTACATGCAGCGTACCGGCAATATAGCTTCGTCGATCACGTCGAGGATCGTGTATATTCCGCCCCCGTCGACGAACTTCCGCACTCTCATCGGACACCACACGACGCACTTCCAGATGTACGAGCCGATCGTTATCAATAATCTGGTCGAAGGATTTGGGCCGAAAAATGTATAATAAATAAATAAATAAATGAATAAATAAATAAATAAATAAATAAATAAATAAATAAATAAATAAATGAATAAATAAATAAATAAATAAATAAATAAATAAATAAATAAATAAATAAATAAATAAATAAATAAATAAATAAATAAATAAATAAATAAATAAATAAATAAATAAATAAATTTGTTGCTATCGCTTTCTCGACCTGTAGACCTACCGCTGGTCCAATGGAAAGTCTTCCTTGTTCCGATGGAGACATCGCCGAAGCAATTGCACGACCATTCGCAGGCCCCGACCTTTGTACTTGTTATCGGAGCGTTCCTCCGAATTCGTGAGATCTTGGAGGGTGATCGTAACGAACGTGAGAATTCTCTGATGCTGGGTCGTGAGGCAGTCGAACTTTAAGATTCGATCGGCGAGCTCTGAAACGGAACGGATCGATGATACTTGATAGAATTTAAAAAAAATGTTATCAATTATTATTAATAATTTGTAGCGAGAATTGGGGGACCAATTTCTGTTTCTCTTTTTCTTGAATACACTGTACTAAATGCAACCATAAAGCGGTTGTCCCGGTAATGAAATTAATTAAATAATTGATTATTTTAGTAGGTGGAAAATAAAATCACCGATGAGAGGGCCTGTTATCTCTTCGTCGCGAAACTTGTTGAGCACGTGAGGGCATTTACGCGATGCAATGGAGCAAATACTTTTCGTTAACTCCAGTACCTAATTATAGTGTAATTACGTTTAATTATCATATTTTATGTTTTGTTACCTCTACTTTTAGACACTAATGATTTTACTACTTGATTCTACAAAAACCATTATATTTACATTGTATTTTGCATATATTGACCACACAGAGAAAAAAAATCATTTGAGTCAACAAAATGTGCGTTACTTAATACAGCAAGTATTTCGTTCTATCAACTAAAAATTTGTTTCGCCACCCGTAAGCGCTGATTTTGTTGACTCAATCGATTTTTTTTCTCAGTGCAATAGTACAACTAGGGCATAATAAACATACATAGATACATACATACCATGTGGCTGTCGAATTCAACGGTCAAGCTGCGCTCAACGAGCGTTCGAAGTCTGCGAGCCGTTCGTTGGATCGAAAAGGAATTTTTATTAAACGCCTATCAATTCGAGGATGGCTCGGTAAGGTACCTGAGCGTGCCGTTGCTCGATACGAATTCCTGGGGCATCTTCGGCGCCAAAATCGCTAGAGTCGTCATTGCGAACTGCGACAAACGCCGGAACTGCGCTCTGCTCCAGAGGATCTTAGAATCGGCGATTGCCGGACCGATCAGCCCAAGGATCGCCGGCACGACGCGCCTTTTCACCATTATCTGGGAAAAATCGATCGGTGAGCCTCGACCTATCTCGATCCACGACCTATCTCGGATCTATCTGAAATTTACGTCGATCGCTGCTCCGCGACTCGAGAGTCGACACAGTATCGAAAGCATGATCTTCTTGAAGCGTAGATCGTCGTTGCTGGCGGTGAAATCAACGTTCTCCGCCCACGTGCCGTTCACGTCCGATTCCGTCGATACCGCAAGTATAACGAGGTCCTCGGCCAAGCCACATCTTACCAAGTGCCAGGCCGGAAGCGCCACCAGAGCCGCGAGAATCAGAACCGCCAAGTCGTTCCGCAACATCAGACTCTTCCTGCTTCCTCGACTCTCGCGAACTTGCTTCCTGAACGCGATTCTCAGACTCCTGAAAAAAAAAATGTTTGGAAAATACGTTTATCCAATTATTACTTGGCCCACAGTGGCAGAAGGAGTCATCCGATCTATTACCGCATGGCGGACGGTGAAGGCCCGGGAAGGTTCTCGAGATCGGGCGGAAGTTTGTTCGGAGGAAGAATCGACTCCATCAACGCCCACAGGATGTTCGTCGCGGCTATCATTTCTTCCTTGTACACCTCATCGTCCTCCCGCGTCACCGGGTCCATTCTTATAAGCAGATTATCCAGCATCCCGGCCTTCAACATTCTGTAACCTTTTTGCAATGCGTCATTAACTATAAAACTCAATATTGTGATTCAGGTACAAAAATTTAAATATTATTATTTAAAAATAATGATAGTTAAATATGATTATTTTTAATATTTAAATATATAAAAATTTTAATATTATTATGATTTTCTAATCAAATTTCAAATGACGATCTAAGAAGACTGTTATTTATTTACGAGCACACTCACAGCAACTGTGAGATTCGCTAAGCAGAACATAGGCCAGCTCTAATAATCTGAGGTAAATCTTTGGAGAAGAAATCGCCACGAGTTGAGCAACGATTATTGCGAGTCTGGATTTCTCCATGGCCCTCCGGAGGACTTCCGGTTTTACGGCGCGCGCAGACACCGGCTTGGAGCGCGCCAGTAGCAAGCTATCGACCGCTTCGAATACTATCAATATCTCTCGATCGGCCGTTAGCGCAGCCATCAGATATCCCAGTGTGGTAAAATATTGCTCGAGCACCCGAGTTGAACGGAGAGTCTCCGAAGAGTTCCTTAGCAAGGGCGGCAACGCGCAGAGCTTAAGCATTTTTTCCAGGTGCTCGCGATACCGCTCGACGTCCCGCGCCCTCCATGCAAGGAATTCCAGAACTTCCATCACCGATGGCAATTCCTGGAGCTTCTGCGTGTACTCGGATATGGAAAATTTAGAAGACCCACAAACGCGGGGCGAAGAGGGTTGCTTAAAAAACTGTAATCAACTTTTTTCACGGAGGGTGATTTTCTAAAATTAAAAAGAAAACCCATACAGCGCGAAATATTTTGAAAACATTTTACAAATATTTCAGTGCTATGTTGGATGATCATCAGATGTGTAAAAGCTTGTAATAAACGACTTAGAAAATATATAGAAGGCATTTGACTATTGTGAAGCGCTGCAACCTCCTTAACAATGCAGTTTCAATGCTTAACAATGCAAGGATACGTATCCATCGTCTTCGACGCCTCGTAGAAAATCGTCCAGCAAGCGAATGATCCATGCTTCGCTCTCGCGCGTTACCGGATCGGAGATCAGTTCGCGCAGCTTGTCGAGGCTGCGGTCTGCGTCGACGAACCTGCTCACCAATTTTCCCGGAGTCGAGCAAATTACTCCGGGACGCGTTTTACGCTCCGAAACATCGGAAGGACGATAGTTTCCGGGACCGCGAGGATCCATCAGCGTCCTGCGATGAATAAGGTCGATGATCTAGATTTATAAACAAAAACAAAGTGCCGTGCCGCTACTAAGCTTGGAACTATCTAGTGCGCATGCGCCCCGATATAGTCAGCCGGAAAACATGGCGGCTCTCGTTAAGGCGGTGCGTGTTTCGCGGACGATAAATAATATCTCGAAACTACTGACGAATCTCTCACTGTCGTCCGGTAATTCGATCGAACCGTCATGCACAATTCCAAGGTAATGAAATTATATCCAAGCGATTTTCCGTTCGTTTGTTTGCGAGACAATTCACGGCTCTTGTTTACACGGATCGAGGTTAAGCCCGTTTGACGCGCACTCTGGCTGCGTTCTTGAATGAAATTTTGTTCTGTTCGGCTAAATCCAGAATTATTCGGTATGTGCTGTGTTCGTCAATGCAGTTCTGCTCTGTGCGGCCAAATTAAGAGATATTCAAGATATATCCGCACGTATACGCAGCTGAAATAAGTGTTCTTATATTCCTGTCTGCTCGGAGTTCGCGGTTAAGTTTTTACACAAATCTGCTTCAATAAGCGTTCTTTTGTTATTCAAACGGGCGAATTGTACTCTGATGAAAGAATTGGATGAACAGTTGGTAATTTTTTAAAAATCTGACTAACACTGGTCGTTCACAAATAAAAGAACGCATAGCTGACCAGAACAGCATTTGAGAACGCACCTTGCTCGCATCTTTTCGACGAGCAAATGATTCGTCTGTTTAACATCCCAATTGCTTTGCGTAGGACAGCGATTTGTCAGAAGGCTTCGTTCCACGCCACCAGCAAACGCTACGATCTCATGGAATTCTTCGACGACGAGAAAAACTGGGCGAAAGATGAAGTGAAGTGCGGTCGTTCGTGGAAAGTAGATGAGCTGCGGCTGAAGAGCAACACCGATCTTCACAAGCTATGGTTCGTTCTCCTGAAGGAGCGAAACATGCTGCTGACCATGGAGGAAAATTGCAAACTGCACTGGGAAATCTTTCCCAGCCCCGAAAGGCTCGACAAAATCGCCGATAGCATGGACAATCTTCAGCGTGTTGTCAGAGAGCGAAACAAGGCTTACCACTTGCTGGAGACCGGCGAACATGGAGAACGCCCGGCCAAACTTGTTACAAATCAGATCGGTAAGTATAGCAGGGATAAAAAGAAAAAATCCAACTTCGCTAAAACAAGCATATTTGTTGCGTGCAAGATGGAAGGAAAATCGCCTATTGTTACGCAATTTTCCATCCATCACATAATGTACTATTGGAGTAATATAATATAATATATAATATAATATATAATATAATATATAATATAATATATAATATAATATCCGCCAAATAACACTTGTATATATAATTACCATATAAAAAGTGCTTTGTCCGTATACTCATATAATAAATAAATAAATACATAATTCGCCCCCTTTTGTCGGAGGTGAAAAATGATCTCATTTTTGCTTTTACTCGTCCACAGGATTGAAGCATACACATCATATGCAACAGTACTCAATTCCAAAGTGGATGAACAAAAAGTGGAAGGCGAACCACAAATTCGGCTACCACGAAATGGCCGTTCGAAAGTTCCTCCGTCGCTATAACGAACAGAAGGACGACAAGAAACGCAGGGCGCACAGGTACGGAAGCCGACACCCCTGAAAGATCATTTTGTTTGTTATTCCGAGATCCTTGATATTCCTATGTTTGACTTTTTGATTGTTGTTGCAGACGTCAGTACCAGCACGTCAGAACGCTCTTCAGGAAATTCCCGGACATGGATATAGAGGCTGTGAAAGCCAAGTTCCCGAACATCGATATCGAGAGCGTCAGAAACGACCCGCTTGCCCGCAGTCACGCCATTCCCAAGTAGGCGGCGCGCTGTTGTAGATTTATATTTTAGAGGCGGTCAATTTACTACTGTAAAAATATACGATTAATAACAAGGAAGAACGCATTCGTCTTTTCTACTGTCGTGAATTCATAAGTGCGTCCGAGATAAAAATTTTAGTCGGAAGTCTTCGAGATAAAATTGCGATTTTATTCACCGAACTAGCTCGTACATTTCTTTAGTTTATACTCTTTATCATGAGACTCGCTGACAATGATCCGCGAGCTCGCGGTCATGCTGTTCCCGAGTTAGGCTCCACGGTGCTGTAGATTTGTATTTTAGAAACGGCCAATTTATTACCATAAAAATATAACGGTGTATAACAATGAAGTACGGATTCGTCGGTCGTTCTGCTATAAATTCATAAGCGATACTGAGATAAATATTTAAGACGGAATTTTGAGATAAAATTGGATTTTATTCACCTGACTAGCTCGTACAATTCATTGGTTTATACTCTTTACCATGACACTCGCTGACAATCAGTTTTAGCGGTAGGGATTTTTTTGTTCTTTTTTTCCAATTGAAGTTCACGGCCACGAAAATCGAGTTCCGCTGGCTGTAACGGGCAAAAACGATCCTCGCAACGGTGCACTTTCCGTCATGACACTCACGACGAATTCCAATATCATTAAAAAAAAATAACCCGAAAAGAAAAAACAAAAACTGAAATACAAGAGAACGTTTATCACTTACGTATACATTATTATAATTCATAAAAATCACAATTGCAGACGTTATGATATCATAAATTAACATTGTTTTCTTTTTTTGTGTACAAGTATATTCTAAATGCTCCTATCACAATTTTACGATCGATTTGCGATCCGATAAATCTCGTGCACGTTTTATATTTACTATTCACAAGTGAATACGTTATTTATCGTTTCGGGCCATCACGGTCATGGCTCAGTTTTCGAGTCTATTAAAATGATATAAAAAATTGATATTCAATGAGAATTTTTTTGAAACAAAAAATTGTAAATGTTACGACATTTATATGGTCGATGGAGGGGAACGGCAAGATAAAGATGGATTAACAGTCGAAAGACGTGTTGAAAAACAAAAGATTAAGTAATCGATTTCAACGCCGTTTCACTCAATCGTCTCGATATCGGATGGACGTTTGTTCCCGGTCCATTGCAACCAATCTCTCACAAGCTTAATCTCTACTTATTCAATTCTCGTTGTCTACCAAACCGACCACGCTCAACTGCACAAACAATAGACAATTAAAATAATTATTTAAATTAAACATCGACTGAAGCACCTCGATTCATATAATACAATTTTAATTTGCTTTTTTTCACCATCCGTGGATCTGTACATGTAAAATGATACTAACCAAATTTTGCGTTAAAGCTAAAGCACTTGTAAATTCACAGAAAGCCGCGACGTCTTTTTTTTCTCAACCTGGAGAAAAAGCTGTATAACTAGCAAATTACGCGCTTTTTTCAACGAATCGTTTGTGAGAGTATATTACGATTTTCCAAGCTACATCCGCTTCACAGTGGGGTTTTTTTTATTCCTTCTTTTTTTTTACTCCCCAATTTCCCGAGTTATTCTCTACTAACGAAAGAGTACATAGACACTCAATCCCAACTTAATTGGTAACATTATCGCGTATCGTAATTACGATCGGGTAAATAATATTATATTTTTTATATTGCACTGCCGGACTCGCCTCGCTCTTACAATGTTTCCGAGTATAATTGAGGTTCGCGGTTATGCAGTGTGTGCGAATAGTATGTTATGCACCACGACTCGAAGGTAGATATATAAATATTTTAATTTTTAATTTTTTTTTGTTTGCATTCTCTACGGTTTGACTATTCGACTGAGACCGGAAGACCCGGAGCATCGATCGAGGGTACAATCACAATTTATCTTTCTTCGACTACGAGACAGAGGTGTTGTTGGCTATGAGAATAACGCGATTCGCGATGTATGAGCTAAACACGATTGTACAACGAGCTTCCGGTCTCCGCAAAAAAATTATTAGGATGAGACCCGCCCAGCAGAACGAGGGTCTCGCGTATATCGATTAGTCATAACGTCTATTCCTCCGACTTACTAATCGGACGCCACTGGCAATAGGTATTTCCAGGCGTGCTCCAAATCCTTGCTGGCGTCGGAGCATCGCCGGTGAAGCTTGTCGTCGGGCGGCAGAGTGACCATTGGAAATTCACCCTGCAAACGATAATTCGATAACGAGTTGTAAATTTTATATCATGCCACAAGGGAGAGAAGTGCACGATTTTCGAGCATGCAGCTTGCAGAAATCAACACGAGGTGGAAATCGGCTCCCCCCGTGTAGCATGTGATATTTTTTTCAGAGTTGGGCCAGATACTAAAAAATACTGAAAATAGAAAATACAAAATACTGTATTATTTTAAACACAAAATACTTTTTGTACTTGGAATACACTGACAAGTACTTCGTTTCAGTACTTCCTCAAATACGTAGTAAAAGTCAATGAAAATTCAATTTCATTTTTTCTCATTAAATTTCAGTTTTGAAATTTTTTTTCAGAGAGTAATGAAACAGTACCGCGTATTTGCGCAGGTTAATAATGATCATTGGTCAATAACAGATAATTTTCCGCCCGTGTAGCATCCAAGGAATGTTATTATTTTAGGGAAATCGAGAAAAGAAATTGCACTCCCGCGATCGTCTCGACGACGAACTCACCAAGTTAACGTCGGCCCACAGTGTCTCCAGTATTTCTCGGAAGGCGCAGAGCTCGGTGTAGTTGGTGAAGTATATCACCCAGTCGCCGCTGCTCTCGTGAACCTCCCGACAAGCGAATTCCTTGTCGAACGAGAAACAGAATAAAAAAATTAACATCTATGAAGTGGGGCACGACAACGCACCGCCGAGACTTACGAGTATACACCAGGATTGCTGTGCCAGCGGCACGCGAAACGCGGTGAGATCCTCGACGGAAGCGCAGGAGAGTGTTTGACCTCTCTGCGTGCCCGGAAAGACTTCCTTCATCGTGACCAAGTGTCTCGTCGTGGCGACGAGGCTGCAAGGCAGAGGACTCTTCGTTTCGGAGCAATCGAAGAGGCCCGACGCACTCTGGACGAAACTCTGCAGCCACTCGGAGGCGACGTACTCGTCGGGCGCCGCGAACTGGAAGGACTTGTTCGGCTTGAGGAGAATCTCGAAGGTGTGCGGCCTGTGGGCGTTTGGAATTCTTCGGCAACCCTGACAGAGGCCACCCTTGAGGGGAATCGCTCGCTTCGGGAGCCTCTGATTCGAGTCGGTAAACATGTAAACGACTCCGCCCTTCAGAACGAAATAGCCGGCCTCCCATGGATTGGTCGGGGCGTTCGGATGAGTCTGCTGGTATGTGTGAGGCCGAAACATCAGATCGCCCTCCTTCGTAGGCCCGCACGGTGTACTCGGAGGCGAAATGTGCTCGTCCTCCATGTATATTAGACTGTAGTGCTCGATTTTTTCGTCCTGGCATTGTAACACACACTCATTCGTTAAATTCATCGATCACTCGAGCGAAGTTTGACAAACTTTATGAAATTTTAGTCCCCGGCAGATATCTTCCGAGTCATTCAACTTACCGGATGCACCGCTGTCTCGGAAAGTATGGAATGCTTCAGTGTATGCATATCGTCGTAGCTCAACTCCTTGACCGCTGGTAATCTCGGTTTTGACGGTGACCGCCTCATGGCCATTTCCAAATGCGCTATGAGCTCCGAGGTCGTCTGCGAGCTGCCGGTTGAGAACAAGTACTGCATCTCGTAATCGGCGTTTGATATCAGTATTGTTTGTGCATTCGGCCCGATCTGAAATTTAAAAAAAATGTTCACGTTAACGACGAGTACTCTTCGGTTCTCCAAACGTTAGGGCAAAACAGTGTTTTGCCTAAATTTCAATCGGCCGAAACTTTATTTTTTCGAGTCGTCAATCTGCTGAATCTTTATTTTTCCGGATCGTCAAATTTCCAAAATTTCATTTGAGCGAACGTTATTCTTTGGAATTAGTAATTTGTCGAACCATATTAATAATATGTTTGGAAGTTTAATAATATATAGTCTTATTTCATTTATATATGTCTTATTTGTGTATGCGCTATAATCAAAGACAAATTAAAGACAAATTGCTCGTCGCACCCACCATTATGACGTCCAGTTCATTGTACGGAATGACGAACTGGTTGCTGTACGAATTATCCGTCTTCGAGCCGGTCAAGTAAAGCGTCTTGTCGGTCAACAGCGCGAGCATGGGTCTGCTGTCCCCGTTGTTCATGTAAGAGCTACGGACTTTGTAGACCTTGTAGAGCTCCTCCGATTTGTCTCTGTAGATGTGACGCTTGAACGTCTCTCTGAGCTTGAGGCTAATCTTCTCGCCGCTGAACTCTTGTTTCTCAGCGACGATGTTGTCCTGTATCTCCTTCTCGAGATTGTCGTTGAAGTCCTTGAAGGAATCGTAATCGGCCTTGGCGCCCTTGATGTAGAGCGGGCTGGGCTTCGGTGGCTTCTTGTTCTTCTTGACCTCGAACTTGCGTTCGGTTATCGATCGTAGGAATCTGCTCAGCAGCGAGTTGTTGGACGGTGCCTGGCGCAGCGGAGTCATCATCAGTCTGCTGCTCTCGCCCGACAGAATCGACGTCATGTTTCGCTTCTTGAGCGGCGATGCGAGATGCCGAGAGGTTCTTCGCTCGTCCGTGCAGGTCCAGGTCGTCATGCTGTCGACGTCCGACCAGTCGCTGGAGCCGTCGTATCTCTTGGAGTTCGGATTTATCGGCATCTCGGACTTGACCGGCGGATCTTCGACGATGTAGCCGCACTCCTTCTCGACTATGTAAGCCTCCTGCGCCTCGTTCTCCTCGAGCTCTATCTCCATCTTCGGCATGAAGCTCATCGCCGGGTCCTCCTGACCTTCGGGGACTCCGCGCTCGGACATCGCCGGCTTGCAAGTGCACTTCGAATTCTTCTGGCAGCTCTCCTGATCGCACGGCTTGCCGTCGGTTATCGAGGCTCCGCAATCGCTGTCGAAGAAACTCACCGACGACGAGGACGAGTAGTAATCGGAATGGGCGTTTCTCGTCGGGGCGCTCTTCTGCACGTACGGCGAGTCGCCGTGGCCGCACCAGCTGTACCTGCCCTTCTGCGCGTCCTTCTTCTGGACTGAGTTCGGCTGCAGGAAACTCCTCGAGAAATCGGCGTAGTTCTCGTCGTCCTCGAGCTTCATGGTCTTGAATATGTCCTCGTGAAAGCTCACGCGTTTCTTGCTCTCGCTGCGCTTCTTCTTGCGCTGCCGGCGCTGAACGACCGCCTCGGAGCCGGACGACGACAAAATGCTGCTGTCGGTCATGTTTATCGTGTTCAGGATGCTGTAGGGCGTCTCGGTGCAGCAGTCGCAGTCCGAGATCGTCATGCTCAGCTCGAGGAGATTCGTGTCGTTGTTTATAACGTAAGAGTTTCGCGGATCGATGCTCTTCTTGAAGCTGTAACTGCTGCCATCCGCGTAGTAGCTGCTGCGCTTGTTGTAGTCCTTCGCGTCGCCCTCGTAATCGTTGTTCGCTTTGTCGAGACGCGACTCGTCCAGACTCGCGCTGTAGACGTTGTAGTCCTTCAGGGTGTCGAGACTCGAGCAGTTGAGCTCGTTGTCGTCGATCTTGCCCGGCACGTTCTTGTTCGCTATGTCGCTCTTCGTCACTACGGCCTTGTGAAACTTCGGCATCATCGCCGGCGAGTGCACCGGCGTCTTGCCGTCCTCGCTCGAGTCGCTCGACGAGAACGATCTGTCGAGATTCTTATTGTCCTGGTTGCAGTTGTTCAGTATCGGCTTGTACTTGTTGCGATACTTCGGCATGTCGTCCATCGAGGAGTCCTCCTGAAAAATTTACCAACGAAACTGAGTTACACGATTTGATCGAAGGAAAACGATGTAAAGTCGTATATTCAATAGATAAACAATATTATTTTTTAATATAATTATGTATATGTAATATAGATTAAAAATGTATTATATAAATATGTATATGGAAAATTCCATGTCAAGTCGAACGGCTCAAAACCCTGACCCTCTTATCAAGCTGAAAGTTTGTGATGTCATATTTATTTTTTACAGGATATATTTATACATCATATTTAAAAAATTGTTAGAAGCCAACGGAACACGTTGTTTCACACTATTAAAAGAACAGTATGTGCAATTTTTAACAAAATGTGCAGATCTGAAAAATTATCGTACCACCTGAACATTTTTTTAAATAACAATTTTCTGTTTTTACTTAAGTTTTTCGTACTTAGAAAATTTTTAAAAAATTGACGAAGATAGTTCGTCAAAATTAGATTTTTTTGCGAATGACGTTTTTTTGTATGACCAAATGTTTCAAAAATATGATATTTTTTATATTAAACACGCCTATCTGCTAACTTGAAAACAACCGCTGATAAAAATCCGAAAAAATGCCAGGCACTCGCCCTAAACAATACTATATCACGAAATTTCAGCTTGAACGAAGCGGGTCAGGTTTTTGGGCCGTTCGACTTGACGTGAAATGCCCCATATATGACTTATATGATTCAATAAATAAATAAAAAATTAGACTTTGTGTACGCGATGTTTTTACCTCTTTGTAACTGCTGGCGTCTGTCTCGTTGGCTCCGTCCATGTCGCTGTCCAGAGCGACTCCGCTGTCGCCGGGCGAAGCGAGACTGGAGGAGACGCTCGACGACCGCAGGTGTAACGAAAGCGCTGTCCCAGAAGGCGAGCCGCTCATAGGTCTCTGAGGCATGTAATTACAGATGTCGAGGTACGTGACATCCTGACGAAAGAGGAATTAAACGTTCGTGAAGTTGTGTGGTAGAGCGTTAAAAAGTTAGGAAATGAAGGTAAAAACAAAAATAAAATAAAGTCGAACACGGGACGTTCTCGCCGAGACTTTCCATGCAATAATGTATCCGCCGAGAGTCTTTAAAGAATAAGGTGTGTAAACACGATAACCCTTTGACTCGGGAGAGCCGTAAAAACATATTTATCTTTGTACCAAAGCTGCCAATCGTGCGGCGATGCGTTATTTATTGGAGAGATAATTGTAACCAGGGGGTGATATTGGCATTCTATCGGGAACGAGACTGAATGAACCGTCCGTGTGGCGGAGGGCTTTTTTTGCGCTTTTTTTCGTCGATAATATTATCGTACAGAAGGTCCCCCACCGCGGTATCGGAGACGATACGATTCAATACTTTCGGTCGAGCCTAAGGACGGAGATAAACCAATGAAAATAATTATATCGTTGGCTCGTCGATAGCCGCAATCGTTAAACTGTTTACGTCGTCCTCGACTAAGTTTGGTGCGAAAAAGGAAAATGAGTCTATACATGTGTACCCATGTAAATGGTTCTGCAGTTATTAAATAAGAAGCGATAAAATTTTTTTCGTTCCCCAGCTCTCGAGACCCGCATTTTTTTTAAGAATATTGTGATGCCTTCTTAATACCAATAAAATGCATTGATCCACCAATTGCAAATTTCCTTCACCAATCCGTGAAGGAAATATTTTTTTTGGCGACCTAAGATTTATCAATTGATGGGTTTTGTCGGCGTCGCGAACTAACACGTGAGGGAAGCACCGGTTCTTCAGAGTCAATCGTTAAACTGCTTACGTCGCCCTCGACTAAGTTTGACTTAAAATATAAATCTAAATCTACCTATAGTTGTTAAATAAGAATCGATAAAATGTTTGTTTTTTTCCGAATATCGCGATACATTCCTAATACAAAAAAAAAAAAAGAATCCATTGACCCACCAATTGCAGGGTGAAGGAAACATTTTCTAGGCCAGCTAGGAGATTAATCAATTGATGGGTTTTGTCGGCGTCGCGAACAAGCGCGTGAGGGAAGTACTGCTTCTTCAGAGTGACACAGTCTCTGAGCAAGCATGCCAAGTAGCTCTCGAAGCTCCCCTCGCTGAGAGTGTGATACAGCCACGCTCGACCTGCAAAAATAAGTAGTTCATTTTTTAATAACCCAACCATAAAAAAACATTTTCATTCTTATTACTATCAGTTTACAGAGAGTAAGTTAAATTTATAGAATCTGCATCTATAGCTACATCGCAGGATGAAACTAAACATCCAGAGGCCCAGCCAGGAAATCAAAACCGCAACTTCTTGGACTATAGTTTAGCGCGCCAGCCGATCGACCATTCAATCCCCATTTAAAAAAATTCAAATAAAATAAATGTTAATTTCATTACAAGTACTTGGAGTAACTTACTATCAGTTTACAGAGAGTAAGGTAAACTTATGGAATCTGCATCTATAGCTACATAGCAGGACGAAACTAAACATCCAGAAGCCCAGCCAGGAAATCAAACCCGCACCGTCTTGGACTATAGTTTAGCGCGCCAGCCGAT